>NCKU01000027.1:0-89210 GCA_003675995.1 Dinothrombium tinctorium | reverse complement strand
TAAATTTATTCAATTGGACATTTTAAATTTAAATGTGTGCTTAATTTATTGAGTAAGTTTCATCTCTCTACTTTATACGATAAACTAAATTTTTCATCGTTTGAAATCAAGATAATTTACTGATTCAATTTCGAGTCAAATTTATTTTGAAAAAAAGAAAATAATAAAATTTTAAAAATTAAGTTTTAACTAAGTCGTTATTTCGTTTTTTATTAAACAAATTAAGTTTTAAAATATTTTTAATTCCCAAAAAAGTTTAAGCAAGAGATATTTGCCATTTAATATTTTTTAACTTTTAATGCTTCAACTTGTGTTTCTTTAAGAAAATAAAAAATTTTCATTTAAAGACTCATGTAAAAAAATAATCAAAAGTAAAATCAAAATAATCAAATGCTTAAAAAGTTTGGATAAATTAAAAACAATGTTTAAAAACTGTTTAAATTTAATAAATTTTTAACTTTTGATTTATATGCTAGATGGTATATCTTGTTTGATTTATTTTAATTGCCAAAGAGGAGGAAAATTAACTCCATAAAAAGCGTTTAAAATTTTAAAATCTCACGTCCTTGCTGCACAGCTATAAGAGAACATATTATGCAAGTTTTTTTATAGACTGTTTATATTATTTCAAACGAATATAAATATTTTCTATGACCATTAAATTCTTTAAAAAATTAAATTTTCTAATCATTTTATCAGAATGATTTGTGGTCACTCCCTTATGATGTATACACGTTAATAATGTTGAAGCGCAAAAATCGAAATTATTTTCAAATGAAGTAGTTGTTCAGCTTGAAAAGTAGGCTTTTCGAAAAATTAGTTGCTAAAATTGTGTATTCTAGTTCGATAAAATTGTTCGCTTCCAAAAGTTTCTCATGCGAACTTTCAATCGCTTGAATGAACGCAATCTTTTGAATTGAAAATCTTTGGCATTTCCGATTTTTGAATTTTTTATTTTTATTTTTTTAAATATTTGTTTATCTACTTTTTGAAGTTTTAAAATCTTGAAGAAAGTTTTCAATCACCGCTCAATTGTGACTGTCAAAATTTATTCCGAAAATATAATTAAAAACGATGAAAATATACAAAAAATCTGATTCAATAATTTAATCCGAGCGAATGATCATTTAATTCCAAAAAAAAAATTAGAGCATAGGTTAAGTGAATTCGGGCGAAAATGCTTCGCTTTTCATCCCACATATTTCAATATGATTGAAAACCTGTAAATCGGATCTAAAGATAGGTGGGCGCGAATACGATTGAGCTTTTAAAATAGATTATAAAAACATAAACAGCAAATAGAAATTAACGTGATTTCAATTTGATTCATTCAGCTCATTTTAGGATCGAAAACGGAGGCGTTTGAAAAATTGAAAGAAAGGTTTTGCTTTAGAAAAAAACCAAATTAAAGTTGCTTTCGCGAAATAAAATTGTGCTCAATGAGTAAAATCGTTTGAGCATTGAAGCACTTGTGAACCGAACCACTCTTCATCAGGAAAGTTTCGGTCAAATCCGGATTAAAATCAATCATTTGACTAGTCTAACCACTGACAAGTAGCTATATTAACCATTGCAAAATTTATGATACAACATGAAAGGGAAGGGAAAGCAATTCATTCATAGCGTGAGACAGTAATCAGAAGTGTAAAAATAAATTCAAAATTTTTGTTTCTCATGTATTGAGTGCTTTGAAAAACGATTTAAAAACGCGGATTAACGAAAACACACAACTCATACTGTCGTTCAGCGTTTTCAGAGCAAATGAAGCAAATAATGCGATTTAATGCGGAGAGGAAAAAACAAATATTATCGCGCATAATAATAATTTATGTTACGTTTATTTGTAACTAGAGGCGATTTCTTTTCGAAAGTGGCTCGAAAATGTAAACTTCCCACGCGGTCGCTTTTAATCCATTCATCGCTATTTCATAATGCAAAACTTTTCACTTCAATTTCGCCATATTTATGCTTCGATAATCTTAAGTTTTAAAAATTCGAAAACTAAATCGACGAATTCGAAAGTTTATATCGCAAACGAGATTAAGTTCTGGAAATTCTCAAATTTCTTTGACTCAAAAAAAGCAAAACTCGAACAGTTTTGGTTTAGTAAATACAGTTAAGCACGAAAAGATTGGCGCATTATGTTTATCAATAGAAGTGAAAACGGGATGAAAATAAAAATCCCAAATCCGCCCGTAAACCGAAAGCTGATGGGTTGTCTCTTCTGTAAATCCCGTGTGCTGTAAGTCCTCTGTCCCCTCAAATCCGTTATCCCGTTAAATCGTCTGCAAACATTACAACGAATTTCATTCTCACCTCAATACATTATTACAAAATTTTTTAAAATTTCATTCAATTATCAACCATTTCCACCTCTGTTTTTACCATTTCATAATATCACGATTCCAATTTCAACTTCGCTAATCTCAAAAGAACAGAGCTTTGCTCTTCATTTGATCAACCTCTTGATCAAATTTTGTTCATTCTCGCAAATTACAATTTTTGACATAATTTTATTTTAAAAAAATTAAGGTTTCGATTGCTTTACAGCTTACATTATTCCTATTCGTTTCAACTCCATACAATTCCATACTTTTCCATACAACCATTGTTACCATTCTATACGATTACCACATGTAATAATAACAAAAATGGTATTTTATTACCGTTTCCGCAATATTCACACCTCTAATCCTAAAAATTCAGAAAACTCTTCATTTGTAAGTTTCGAGAAACTTTTTCTTCGAGACATACAAGATAAAAGATAAATGGGAGCGCGCGAACAAAAACGCTCTAAGTTTCTCTGGCGTCAGAACCCTTCTCTTATCGGTGTTTTACCTGAAGTTATAAACTTTAAAGTAATTACGGGCCAAACTGGTTATTAGGGGTTGTACGGGTTTACTGGGAAAATGGGTTAAGTATTGATCTCAACCCGCCCTTTTCCCGATTTTTCCCGTATCCTGTTTCACCTCTACTTATTAACAAATGATTAGACTTACTTTACAAAATGATCTTCAGCTTTTTAGAACATTTTTCTGCATCTGCGAGACAGTTTGTCGCCAATCGTTGAATGCTTGAGTGTACACCGAAACAAAATTTTCGATGCGAGCGGTCAGAAATGAGTGACACGTTGATAAACAGATGCAACAATTTTTGTTTTTCGGTTTCACAATGCGATGTTGTTCAAATTCAGGACAAAATTTGAAAAATATTTTTCTGGAATTTCTGAAATTATTTACTCATTCAAACAAATTGTTTTTAGCTTAGAAGTCGTTTTTAGGTTTTCTATGTCAAATTCGCGAACTTACAAATGGCTTAGGCTATTGTCTTGAGCTCTCCATTCTTTAATGCCCGCAAGATCTTAAATTTCGATCAACTTTATCTTCGCGATTGTGTTCCAAAATTGTCATTTGATTGAGAACACAGAGCATCTTTCTTGTTATTTTGCCGCGAACGATTTCATTTAAAATCGGATTTTATTCGATTGTTCACTTGAATTCACAACTTTTTCATAAAATTTTTTCAATTTCAAATTTTTTTCATTTGATCGTTTAGAGTTCACTTTTTAAGAAGGATTAAAAACAATTTATTTGAATTTTAAAATAAAATTTTGCGACTTATTTGCACAAAATTTGAAAACAAGATCACACATGCTGATTGAATTCGCTAAAATAATTTTCGAAGTTTCGTTTCTTAAAACTTTTCGGACTCCCATTTCCTGTTTATTGTTTATCGAAAATTGTTTTCTCTTCAAAAAAATGAATGATTAAGATAAATCACGATTTTCTAAGCTTAAAATGCCGAAATTTCAGTTCTCATGCATTGTCATTGCGTTATAAACATTTGAAGTTGATGAGAGAATTCGAGAATCGAGCATTTAAAGAATGCGACGATGATACGTTTTATTGGCTTTAGCAAGCAGATAGAGAATATTCTTCTGGGATAAGACGAGAATTTGGCTGTGTGAAAGGCGAGATAACAGGAGGAATGCTGACGAATGTAAATGTGAAAAGCGAGAATCGCGAAAAGTTAAAAATTTTATTTTTGCGAAACGATCAATTTGCAGCAATTTCGATTGAAATTCAAAATTCAACGGAGCGAAGTGCGTTCGTTGTTTTCTCTCTTTTAAGTGTTGTGAAAAATGAAAATAGTCGCTCATTAAGCAATTCACAATTCGCATCGGCTTCACATCGCGAGCGGCAAACGCGATTCTCTTCTAAGCCGAAGATTGTTGATCTCTCGCTTAAACGCCGCTTTACGCAATGCAATTATTCGCATGGTTTTGAATTTTTAATCGTGTGCATAAATTTAAATCTATTTTCGACTCTCTCATTCGATTCAAATTTCAGCTGCTTCGCGACGCGCTGATTGTAAAACATTTCAAATTGACGCAATTGTTAAAATAAACAAAAAAAGCGAGCGAGCGAAAAGCGAGCCGCGCAATCGGTAAATCGATGGACGAGGAAAATAAATTTCGATTAGAAGCTTCGCTGTTTCAAGTTGTAGCTGCAAAAGGTTTTGTTGCTCTGTTTTTAAAATGCAAGCGAAGGTTGGCGGAGGCGAACGCAGGAAAAAAAAACTTTGCGGCGAATTGAAAAACGCATCCATTTTCCATCCTTCACTTGTCCATCCTCAATTATCCGAATAGTTTCAGTGTAACAATAATGAGGAAAAGAGGAAAGCTGCGCTTTTTTCGAGAAAAACAAAATATCGTAATTACGAAAAAAAAAGGATTTCGCTGCATTTTTAAAGGGAAAAATTTTTCGCGAAAATGAAACATCAGACGAAATGACAACAAACAGTCGATGTTTAAAAGAAGGAAATAAAAATGTTTAGAAATTGGAAAAACGCGATTATTTCGAAATAAAATAAAAATTTATGAAAAACGTTTTCAAATGTTCGCACAGCGATTGAACAATAATATGATCGCATACATACAAAAGCGTGTCATTTGTTTCTTCACTGTTTCAATTTTCAATGCTCTTCTCGCTGCGAGTAGTTGCGAAACATTCGCTCCGACTCATTTTCATTTGCACTTCCGTATTTTTGAAAAATGCTTAACGCGAGAGGAAAAACATAAATGCGGCACTTGAAACAGTGGTGCTTCGCTCCACGTTGGCCAATTTTTTTTTAAACACTTGCTTTCTATAATAGTCGACGTGTATTTTGGTTGACGCGAAACAGCATCTTACTGCTGCTTTACTCGATAGCCTCGTGATGATAAATTCGCGAAAAGAAGCGAGCGAGTCGATAATTTGCGCGAAATAATAAGAAGAAGAGCGAGAGAGAGAGTAAAGGGATTAAACGCTTTAATCACCGGATTATTAAAATCAGTTTTTAAAACTGTGAATAGTGTAGCATAAATAGTGATTTACTTTTTTTTTTCAAACGTATCACAACCAAATATTAGGAGATATAACAATTATGCATAGATAATATTTGGATAAAATCAAAAAAAAATTAAAATTAGAAATGAATTAATGCGAATTACAAGTTAATGATAATTATTAAATCAAAGAGATCGGTGTGGTGGTTTTTTTCTTACCAAATATAAAATGAAATAATGGTTACAAAGACAAAAGGAAACTGGTACACTTATTTTTAAATTATATTTTCGTTTTTCACCGGTTTTGATGCGACTTGTGTACAACGTAATAAGTTAATTTTGTCGGCAAATAGCCGCTATTAAGCTGGTAAAACTCGACCAACTGCTGTATGTCGTAGAACTTTGTTTTGCCGAAATCGAGACTTAAACAGCTTTGATTTTCTGTGTCGATGTGTTTCACTTGAATATGATTTATTTTCTGGTTGCATATAAATGAGAGTACGAAACAATCTGGACTGCGTTTGCTGGTTCTGACCAGAAAAACGCCATCGATGTTTTCAAACTTTTGCAACAGTTTATGACACTCTTCGCGAGACATGTTCTCATAGAACCACGGATGACTGGTGTTCGTTCGATATTTGGAGTTATGATCGACGGTGTTACCTCCACACGACTGGTATTTGGTTGGTGAAGAAGAGCAAGATTTCGGTGTCAGTGTGCCTGGCGATGAACAGGTAGACGATGAGTACGACGAAGAACATGGTTTGCCTCGATAAGACGAGTATGAATTGAGTCGTCTTCTCCATTGAGTTGCTTCTTCGTCCGCGATGGACAGAATTTCTTGAGGGTCGTCGATCACACGCGGGCCATCTTTGTGATCATAATCGATCACTACTTTGCCCTGACTCATGTCCACATAACCATTGTTGCGCTCGACACAATTCATTGTTTTCTCTCCTTCAGATTCTTTTTTCGTTGCTTAACCTGTTGATAGAGAGACTTGATTAGCGGAAGTCCGACAGAAAATGAGATTCGCAAAGCGCAGACCGGAATTTGTTTGGCAGCCAGAATCGCAAGCCTACGAACAGTTAAATTGCTGAGAAAAAGATGTGTACACATCTCGAAAGCGAACTGTTTGAGAAATCAGTTTTCAAGCGCAAACCATTTTCGGTTCACCATACTTTTGAGTCAATGAACCTTCCCCTCTCGTCACTCACCGCCAACAATATACACAAGTGCAAACTTTTTGTTCTTCGCCTATATTATCACTACAATTCACATAATGTGTCTGCGAAAGGCGGGGTGCATCGGTCGGCAGTCTACGCGCCATAATGCACTCAAATTGTCCACCGAGGAATGGAATATTGCTCTTACTCGAATCAACGAAAACATTCAGTGTGTCAAACGCGTCAAGGTGTACATCGCTTGCCGCAGCGAGCGAAACGGAATTGGCAGCACAGTATAATCACGTCTTCTTCATTTCTCTTTCGCTTGCCACCATCGATACAAATGTCATTCATTCGTTGCTTTGGTCTCATTTGAAAGAGACAACATGACTATATTTTACTTTTGTCTCGTCGTCTCGAAATCATGGCTCGTTTTTAACAATCAACGACTCGATTTAAGGGTTACTGAACCCGTTACAAGCTCCGCATCCTTCTCTCTCTCTCTCTTTCTCACTTTCCTCACTCTTTCGGATCGATGATATGGGCGGGAGACGGCGAGAAATAGTATCGACACGTAAATCCACGGGTAGAAATGAGTCTAGGAGCGAGCGAGAGCGAGACAAATGCGGAGAAAAATAAAGCAACGCAGCGAAAACAGATCGTACGATTCGTGAAACGCTGTCACTGTTTAGAAAGTTGAACGCGGCGTATTGTGCGGATGAAAAGAACTTAATCGTCTTCATCATTGTTCGCACATTCTACTCGTTTTTATAAACTTCGTCTGTTCATTACGAGCGAAGTTCGCCCGCATTTTCTGTTTTTGTTACATTTTGCGAGTTTAGGCGCGAAAATGAAACGCAATCGAAATGACTGAACCGAGTTTACGCTCATTGTCTCGCTCCGTTTTTGCTTCAGAAGTTGCAGAGACGCGAGAAAACGGCGCTCATCTGCAAGGCGTTGTCGAAACAAATATTCGAAGCGGCATCAAAGGATTGCCTTTTGTGCATCAAACTTCACAGTGTGGCTATCGATCGGCGAGTCGCGTCGCCCTCAAAAATTAATTACATAGCGAAAAAATATTTCGTCTAAATCGAGATTGACAGCGACAAGCTCGCTCGATATGCTTCAAGTACAATGAATACAACAAAAAGTTTTTTTAAGGCAACTCCACATCGCAAGTGTTCACGTGGAAAATATGATAAAAGTCGTGCGTGAGTGTTAGAGGTCAGAATAGGGACAGAAAATCAATTTGCTTCGAGTGTTTGCGCTAATATCGAGGAAATGAGGAAATGGCAAACGAAGCATTGAAACAATGAAAGCGAGAGGAGCGAATTAAACTCGAGTAAAAGGAAGAAATATTTTTGAAAATCAGTGATCGACAGTGAGCGAAGCAACAAGAGGCAAAACGCATTCAACTGTTTTGAATGTTTTTAAGTTTTTTTTTGCTTGAGAGCAAAGAAAAAAAACTCGGTGCCATCGGCGAAAAGTTCATTCATAAAAGCGAACATTTTAGCATTTGTATGACGCACTTAACTCATTAATAACCTTTAATAACAATTAAGAGTAATTTACAGTTCGGTATAACTAATGGCTCTTCGTACACGCCAACGAGCATCGCTGAGCAGAAGAAAAGAAACCGTTTCGCGCATTAATAAGAAGCGAAGAAGCGAATAAAAAGAAAAAAGAAAACGAATTGCATTGCTTCAGTCATCATCAGTTTTGCATACAGAGAAGAGTCGTGTTTTGTGTGTTCAAACTCAACTTGTGCAACACATTTTCTGCAACCGAATTCGCACAACGCGATCGCGATCGCATCTTATCTGCGCAAAAAAATTTTTGTTTTGCACTGCTTTTCCACATAATAAAGACGCGTGTAAACAGCTGATGCAATATTTGATGCAATGCTTGACACGAAAGCGCAATCAGAAAACGCACTTATTTTGCACACAAAAAAAACTGCGTTTTAAACTCGAAAGCAGCCAAAACGCTGTTCGCTTTCTGCCGCTCTTATTTTCTGCGTTCGAATCGAGTGAACTCGCTTTTCCATTATTTTTGGCGTATAAAACGCGAGCAGAAAGTGATCGTCGAGGAAAAAAACAAGCGAATTTTGCGTTTATAAATAAAACGTTTTAAAGCATGCGACACGTTTTTTAATCGCAGATTAAATCGCGCGATTTTGGCTGTGTTTCACGCGAAAATACGCAGGAATGTAACAAAATGCTCATTGTTTTCCTTTCCTTTCGTGCTCTTCGCTTCGCATTGAACGCACAATTCCAATGAGCACATTATTCGAAAGTAAATTCAATTTAATAAAATGACATCCTTCGATTTTTTTTTCTCTCTCTCTCGCCGAGTGTTGTTGTGGTGGTTTGTCGGTAAGAGAACTTGTGACGACAGTCAGATGATAAGTTGTTTAGAAAATGCAATTGTTGCACAATGTGCACAAGATGCGTTGCATGCAACGTGTACATTTTGCTGGCGGTAGAATGAACGCGGGCCGGCGATCTTTTAAGCGTCGCTTCTTTTCGGAAGTGGACGAATTAAAAATGAAACGCAAACCGAGTGAGCAAACAAAGCTCAAAACTCTCAAAATTGAGTGTAAACTCGACGAAAAAAAAATGAAGAAACGAAGTGAGAAACATGTTTTGTGGCAATGAACACGGCGATGTTTTCGCTAAAGCAGCGATTCGAAAACACGATTATCACCGACTGTGTATAAACTCATGAAAATTACCTTTTGCGAGTGAATCCGAGAAACGGTTTTTTTTCCGAAAAAGTTCCACAAACAAAATTCTAAACGTGAGCGGTGAACGGTGCTAAATCGAAGCACGCATTCCGAACTCGAGTAACGAAAGCGAGAACACGGAACAAATAATTTCTTCGTAAAAATGAAACGAGATTAAAGTAAAAGTTGCGAACCCGAGCACAAACTACTCAAGCGAATTGGTTGGGAGTGAATGAAAAGTGAGTGACTTTTCGCTGCTTTTATACGGCAACAAGTACGAAACTGGCGAGCTCTCCGCCCATTTGAACTTAACGGCCGCCTGATGGGTAGTGATTAGGCAGCGAGCGTAGTGTAAGCAAACAGCGTTTCATCGTTTAGCGAGTAAGCAATCGGCTTTCGAACGCCCGTAAAAACGCCGAGTTCTTTAAAAAAAATGTTTTTCGGCAAACTTTTACATCACAACAAACAGAAAACAAGCAACGCGCGTGCGGCGAATGCACAAACACTCGCCGGACTTTGCCCTTTCTTTCTCGCTTTTCAGAAACGGGCTCCGATCGCAGCGTGAGTTCCTCCGCTCTCTCTCTCTCTATACACCAATGAGTCTCTGTACGCAAACTATTCTCGCTATGTGCGGTGTGCGAGATCGCCACCGGCGAACGCTAATTTCACTTTTTCATCAAGTTCACGGCCAAAGCTCGGCTTCTCTTCATTTCACTTCCATCGCTGCGAACGGCAAAAAAAAAATTATTCACCACGTGCGAGTGGCGCAAAGCATGCGCTCGCTCGGCGCAACTAACCACAAATCGCTCACTCATTCACCTCATGTTCGTCGCTGCCTTTGCCTCTGGCTTCCACTCGTGATCTAAACGAAGCTGCACTCAATTTGACCACGTGTCGCACGGGTCAGTTTTTTAAAACTGCGATTCTAACAAGTTTGGACAGTGATTTCGAGCGCGCTTCACAGTAGCATCATTCGCAGCAGACAATTAGAGAATCAGTATTTAGACTAAACCGAGGCTCGAGTTTTCGCGGAATTTATTTATCGAACGGTAGTTTTGAAATTCCGCGAAATGGTGACGAATGAATAGCGAACGAAAAACAATTTTTTCAAATGCGAACAAAATTTGCACAAAAAAAATTACACAACCTGAGCATAAAGAGAATCAAAAAGAGTTACGTTGAAGCGAAGTTGAATGCGCAATTGAAAATCGGAGAAAAGCACTTGTTTGTTATGACCAAGCAAGCGGGCAATGAACATCGATGTGGGCGATCCGTGTGATGAAATATAGACTGACTCGAGTTGTTTGCTAAAAGCGACTCGATTCATGCAAAACACAAACATTCCGCACATACTTTCAATACTTTGAAACCGGACACAACAAAATTTCTAATGGGTTTCGCAGATAATGTTTTTCACTTTTTCTTATTTTTTTTGCTCGACTTAAGCGAAGAGTGGAAAAAAAACGTTTGCACTGTGTTGGCACAATTTTTACTGCAAATTATAGTCGATTCTCAATTGCATCATTTCAAAGGGCCGCAAGCACGCCAACAAAAAAAAAACGTGAAAGAGCAAACGAAAAATCGGAACAATCGGACGAGATGGTGCGATCGAGAGCGAAGCAGAAATATGTTCTCACTCCTTCCGAACAAAGAGCGCAAAAATAATAAAATTACTCGCATTTCAGACCATTTTGGGTGGGGTCAACACCCAAATATATTTTCGGGCAGATTTTGGGTTCAAGGCTAGTGGATGGATGGATGGATGCGAAGATGGGGAAAAGGCAGTGCGGTAAACGCTTTTACAGAAAACGAAATGTTTCGAATGAAAACGCCGCGGACGAATAAGCGAGATGAGCACGCAAACAATGCGAGCGAACGCTGAAGCTAACTCATAATTACAAATTATTTTTTATAATTACTTTCATCTAAACACACCAGCGTTCAGGAGACGCGAAGAATGGAAAGCGTTCACATCTCTGTGCTCGCTGAGAATAATGAGAAAAGAATTTTATTTTCGAGCACCTTTTATATGAAGCGAACAATTCACGAAAGAAGCGGCGAGAAGATGGCTCGTTGCATCGCTCGATTCATTTGCGCTTTTCTTCGTTTCCTGTCCACGCTGCGTTTGACACTTCGTGCCACGCAATGGCCAAAAAAGCGACACTCGAGAAAATAATTGTTTTCCGAGCGTTTCGTGAACGCCGAGAAAAGCGAAAGAAGCGCAGCGTTCGTTCGCTCGCCACTTCGCTAGGCGAATATTTTTCGATTCGCTTGCAAATTGCACATTGAATGCCTTGACAGGCGAGCAGGCGAGTGCTTTCCGCCGCCGGTTACATCGAAAACTTTTTTTCGTGGATTTAACTTAACAAACAATCCTTGAAACGATATTTTTCGCTAATGATCTCGAATGCAATTTTCGAATGATAAGATTTTCACTCATTTCATTCACTTCGATTGCGGCGAAAAAAATGCGCGATTTGCATAATTGTTGTTTGAACGCTTCGCGCTGGAAATCGGTTAAAACAAACGTGTTAAATGATAGCGATAGAGAGAAAGAGAGAGAGAGAGAGGAGAACGCTTGAAACGAATTTCGCTTTCACCTCCCGACTCTCAAATATTTCCAGTCAGCAATCCAATTTTCAGCATTGAATTTTTTGCGAAATACAAAAACTCGCTCGTTTAAATGTCAGCTTAAGCTAAGTCAATGTTCAAAATGTAGGTTAAGTACTGACAAGCGTATTTGACCAATAAACTGTTATGAAACAGCGAAAGCTCAAACGGACTGCTCGCTAGAGTCGAATTCGAATTCGCATTCATTTCGGCTCATTTGCTGAGAGCGATGCAGGCTTGTTTGTGTCGCGATTATATTCTTTTTCTGACGACGTTTCAATGCTATCCGTACGAAAAAAATCGCGTGAAGAGATTAAATACAAATAAAGGGAGGAGAACAGCGATGGCAGTGCATGTAATTTCATTTCGACTTCATCTCATTTTTGTTATTTGTTTATCGCCGCTGTCAAAGCGCGGCTTGATTGCAAAGCAATTACGCGCGCATTATGCGAAATAATTAACAACGATGCAGCATCGAAAGAGAGAGAGAGGCGAGCAGCGAAAACAAGCAACGCAAACATCGCATCATCACTCGCGCATCAGCGTTCGCTATGGCGATCACGATTACTGCAATTGTTGTATTCAGTGCATTCAGCGATACCGTTTACTAATAGAATGAAAAGAGCGAAACAAACGCCGCAGCAGTAACGGCAAAAGCACTTTATCTCTCGAGCCACTCGAGTGTTTTACATTTTTATTTTCTCATATTTCAAAACAATTAATCGTTTAATTTAGAGATCACTTTGCGTGCATATAATCTGCGATTATCGATTTGAATTAATTACATGATGTAACTGCAGACTTGTTTGTTTCACCTGACTTTTTTTCAATTCGCCATTCATTTATGCCACTCAATTCGTCGGCTTCGACGTGGTTCTAGTCACGGATCAAAATGTGTCGAGCCTAGTAGCGAGGCGAATGCAAAAAAACGAGCGAACTCGAGCAATCCTGACTTCGAGCAATGCGATTGTGAACAAGTTTAGGTGTTTACTTGTAATGCGAAAAGAATGCGACTCATTGCCGTTGTTCATAGTGCAATTGGCGATCAATTATCGAAATTAAATAAGAGTAAACTTTGAAATTAACATTAGGGAGGAAAAATAGTTTTCTCGTAAACAGTAAACAACGTTCGCTAGCGAAAAAAAAAGTATGTCAAAAGATAAAATACTAAAATTTACATGAAGAGAATACGCGCAAATGTTGCCTGTGTTTTGATGACTTTTGCGTTTACGCTGTTTTTCAATTCAAAACAAAACAAACAAACAAACAAACAAAACAGTCTGAAAAAAGCAATTTTTTCATTGTTGTAAACTGATTTCTACGCAAGCAATTAAGAAAACTGTGACTCGCTTTTTGCGTGACAAAAGCTCGAGTTTGAAACCAAATTAACGTTAATTAACATGTATTTGAAAAGCTGCCACAAATGTAGAAAAAAAAACAATGAAATACTATGGGAATATTGTAAGTGCGCTATTCATTGCGACATACACACACTTTTGAGGTAAAACAAAGCTAAACAAAGAGAAATGAGAAGGTAGCATCAGGTAAGGCTGAAATCATGATGCTCGGGCAAGGTTTACTTCGAAAGCGTTTACGAGCGACGAACACCGAGCGAAATAAGATCAGCGAAAATCAGAGCCGACAGAGAAAAAGTGTAACGCAAGAGCATCAGTTTGACAACTGATTTCCGCTTTCGTGTAGCAGCCAGATTTCGCACAACGGAAGCTGCATTCACGCTTTGCCAGTGACAGCAGCGGGCAATAATCTCAATGAAGCAAGTTTCTATTGCGATCGTCGTGAGTTTATTTCGAGGAGCGAATGTGCGCCCTTTTCTGCGTTTGCGAGCGAACACACAATTGTACTTTGCAGACCTGGGCAATCGTAATCGTTACGCAAGCAAAAGAATATCGGTGAAAGCGAAAGTGAATGCGGAGAAGGCGAGAGTGAGAAAGACAGACAGGTGCGATCACCACGATTCACCTATTTTAACAACAATGAAGAGAAGGCTGCGATTGAAGCGGGCGAGCTGCTCGCTTCGCACAGCTTGCACAAGCCGCCGCAATGCGTTTTTTTCTACATTTTCATCATTCGAATTTTACGCAATGCGCTCATGTAAACAGGATGCATTTCATAAATTAATTCGCAAAACACAATTATTCTCGGTATGCGATTCATAGCCGCTTATAGCACTCACACACGTCCTGTGGTGCATGCATCCATCACGCAAAACACACTTCGAGTAATTATCGCATTCACAATCGAAGCGATCGAAGGATGAATGGAAGAAAACAAATCAGTGGCAGCGCCGAGCAGAGAAAGCGGAGAAAGCAACATTCGGCATCAACACATACACTTGTTTTGCAAACGAAAGTAGGTTAACGCAAAGTGAAGCGACTATAAATAATGAGCGAGAATAAAGAAAAATAAAAGCAGCAGCTTTCGATCGCCAAAAAAGAACGCACGACACTCGCTGCGATCGTCGCACCGCGAAGCGCCGAGCGCAGTGGCCGCACACTCACAGATCACACTGGCATCGCGGCGAAACATCGAATCGAACCAACCGCTTCGTATGCTGGCTCACTGTTTACACCTGAAATGCGAAAGAACTGTGCGTTGAGACGCGAGCAGATGGTCAAGAACAACTGCCGCATACAGTTAGCTGCAAAAAAAAAACCGAGAAAAGATGCGCTTTCTTTGTTTACGCCGGCTGTAAATGAATCTGATCTTTGTGAAAAGCGAGAACTCTTTTTGCGACAATATTCGCTCGGTTGAAAGCATATTTCAATCGCTATTCAATCTGTTTGAATAATTTTTCAGTTGCAGTTTAAAGCAGGTGTTTGCGTCGTTTGCATAAGTTATGTACGGGTTGTGCACCAGTTCTGCACTCGTTTCGTGGCAGTCAAAGAATTCGCGATTTGCAAACTGCTCTGACCATTTCGTACGCTGTACGTAATCGTTCGAGACGCGCACAGCTAAATACGCCGCTTCTCGAGTAGCCGAACTGTTGCACACGTTTCGCTGTGCGGCAAAAGCTTGATTAAAAGCGTCGATTTCTCTCTGCTAATCACCGTCTCTCATTCTTCTTTCGGTGCCTTTTCAACGGTTCGAACGAACCACACACAGATTCGCGAAACAAATGCATGCCAGCTATCAGCTATTTGATGTGAAGCGATCGTTTTGCGATCATTTACTTTGCCAATAGAACTGACGTTCTTTGTTTGCCGCTTTCTGCTCGCATCTAATTTGGGCACCCATATATTGAATTCGGGGTTGCAGTGCCATTTTTCCGACGAACGATGGTAATTACAGGCGATCGTCGGTCGGCAACAATTTCGCAAACAGCGAACGAATGGAACTCGTGTTTTAAGGCGGGTGACTGAACTCGTGATTTAGATTCGCACACTGAAAATGCAAAACCACAGTGCGATTGTAACGGAAAAAGCGGGAAAACTATAAATGGCAGAGAGAAGCAGAATGATAGAGAAAGAGAGAGCGAGCGAGGGAGAGAGAGAGCGGAGCAAAGAAAGGGAAAGTGAAAGCATCCGTCGCATCGACTGCAGCCTCGTCTTTTCATTTCGCCACACTCAACTTTCGCTTTCACTTTCACCCAATTTCCCACAACAACCAGAAAAGAAAAAATACACCTGGAGTCTGAAATTTCCATGCTTCTAAAAACGAATATTGTGCGCTTTTCGGAAGCTAAAATCGGCATCAAATTTTGAGGTCAACGAACCTATTTCCGACTGACAATGAATCGATAAATCAATGTCCGCATCACTCTCTGCATGATTCTGGTTTAGTTGGTTTCTCCGTCTTTTTTCTGGTCCCAGCAAAAACAGTTTCTTTTTTGTGCACAGAGCGTTTGCAAAAGTTGAAATGGGAGAAGTGCACCGCTATTTGGGATGGTTTCGCGCTGTGTTTGTATACATTGCAATCGCAAATAATAGGTCACGGCTTTGAGAACGGCATTGCAGTAAACTGTGAAACCAGGCGACGGTAAACAGCAGAAAAGCGAAGCGCACAATTCGAGCAAAAGGCCGTGCAAAAAGGCGACAAGTTCACGGCCGGAGGTCATTTGCGCGCTCGTTTCGGAGATCGCCGCGCGTTCGTTGCGCTAGTCGCGCGTCTGGAACCGGCAACGGAAGAGCAAAGCGATAGACGGTGGCGGTCGAACACCGGAAGCGAGAAAGCAGCGTTCGCGTGTTTGCTTACCGTTTTGTTTGCGGACTCTTCTCGTGTTGTTCCGTTTCGGCGTCTATTGCAAAGGCGATTTCGGAGTTCGGAGCGCACAGCGACCGCACAGCGAGAGCAGAAGATTGAAACAGCGAGAAGCGAACACAACGCGAAGCCAGCCTCGGATTTAAACTTGTAAACAAGTGTCGTCACGAGTGACGTCGCAAAGCGCGCATTGGGCGCATCGTTCGCACACTGCGCTTCACGCCGAGCGTCCGCCTCTCGCGGCGATGCTGCCGTCCCGCCCTCTCGTGACGCCCGCCCTTTCGCGCAGCCTTCGCGCCAAAGCTGTTTGTAAACAACGCGCGGTAAAGCGAGCGGAGTTCGCTTCGCGTTCACGCCGCTCATTCGAGCTTTTTGCACTTTCCGCTCGTTACGGCCGCTCTGTGTAATGAGCCGTCGCGGCCACTGTTGACCGCTCTTTCGCACGACAGCGACTCGCGAAAAACGCAGGCATCGCTTTTTCTTGTTCTTGTCGAGAAAACTTTTCTGCATTCGATTTCGAACGCAAACTGAATATTTGTTTTCAAACGCAATCGAAGCTGTTTGAATGCGAGCAGAAAAGCGGAGAGCGCTTTCGCTGACATCGATAAAACAGTGAATGAAGCGAATGTGTGTTACGCGTAAATGTGTATACGTTTTTTACGCTAGCGACGAAATGAGAATGAAACTAAAAAAAGAAATGCCAATTCCCAATAAGTGTACTCGAGTTTCATTTCCTTCCGTTTGCTGCGAGAAAACGTCTCTTCTTGCTTCACTAATCGACACTTAAAACTGAGAAACGATTTGTAATTTAAATGCAGAGTGAGAAATATAAATTTCATCGCATTGGAAAGCGTGCGATTCGCGATCGAAAGCGAGCACGGCGAATGGAGCGCAACGACGCCCTCCGCTGCCTCTCACCGCTTCGCTCGCGAACTGCGATCGGTTTTTTTGGCAAAGGGTGAAAGTAGGCCCGTCGGCGTTCGCTCAACTATTTCGAAGCGCAACGCGCACGGTGCGCGAACACGCCGCGAATTAGATAAATTGCGTTTGTTTAGACGCGAACAGCCCGCTTCTGTTTTTAGCTGTGCAATTGCAAAAAATAATCGATAGACAATAACACGTTGCAAAAAAACACTGCCGCTTGACATTTAATTACACTTTCAGCGACTTCTTTACGTCTCTGCAGACACTTAATTCACTTTCGCCTATTTACTTAAAGCGAGTGTCTGCTGCATAATGCGTTCCTCTAGCTTATGGCTAAGAAGTGATCGCATTGTTCACATAGCCTTTGTCTTCGCTGCACTCAAATTACTCAACTTTAACTATTTTTGCTTTCGCGGCCGATAATTGTTGCGAACCGCTCGAAAGCAGCAGACGCGAGTCGGAGTGCGAACTCGGCATCAAAACTCTGCGCCTTCGACTCAGCGCGCAATAAGGCACCTCACGCTGTTCGCTCGTTCGAACACAATGTTGTTGTGTCTGTGCATCGTATTGCGTCGCCGTTTGTGATACATGGTAAAACATTCAATGCCTCGCATCGAACGCATATGCTTGCGAGTTACGAAATCGAAATGATTGTAACAATTTAATGCCGTTTCGAATGTAATTTTTTTTCTCTCGCTTGTTTTCCTTAGCTGTTTTCCAGCGAGAGTAAACAGCGAAATTCCGGCGCAATCTAATCGTTGTTATCGTTTTGCGACGGCTGTTTCGAACTTGGAAAAAAATATTGTACACACGTGAAATAATAAATTGAACAAAAACAAGCGTTTTTAGGTGTAAAAACGCTATTTTTAAATCACTAAAATATCGTAAACAGACAGAGTGGTGGTCATCATTAATGCAATAGTGCGATTAGATTCAATGCAGAGCAAAGAGCGCCTCAATTTAATATTTATGAAAACGAGTATTTTAAGTGTGTTCTACAGCTAAATCTCGCTGCTCATCTGGTTTGACTTCGACTAGACTATTAATCGAACGCTTCAAATATGTTCGATTCTTGAGTTTGAGTTTGAAAGCGAAAGGCGAATATCTCTTCTTTGGCTCTTAATTTTGCGAATTGCAGCAACAGTTTTTGACAAAATAGTTGCGCTTCTTACTGAGCAAAAAGCATTGAAAAACTGGTCTTGAGAGGCAACTTGAGCCAATTGATCTAATAACCAATTTCTGCTTCTTTTTTTTAAACTAAAGTAGTTTTGCTTTGTCGCGAATTTCAAAATGTGCAAGTAAATTGAACAAAGAATTGCGCTCTTGCGGCTAATTGTCGAGAAACAAATTAATCGCTTATCGAGTGCTTACGATAACGTATCAAAATTGATACAATGAACACTCGAATACACCGAACCATTAGCCGATTTGCACAAAAACAACTCACTTAGACAGAATAGCAACTAGCGAATTTGTTCGCTTTGATTATTTTATAAAACTAAATAAAGACGAATTAATAAGAACACAGCGGTTTGTGTCATTTACTCTCTCTCTCTCTCCAAAGTTATTATTAGCGATGAGCATTTATGAGACTCAAAAATTCAGAATTAAGCGATTAAATATGTGCTCAAAGAAGTGAAATTATGTTGGTAAGAAAAAAAAGTTTATTTCAAATAAAATTTTAAGGATTTCGATGTGAGACTTTTAAAACAAGATTCATGTGAAATTTGTTCTCTCTTTTCAAGAATAGCGAGCGTTCGCAGATCGAAAGGCATTTATGTCCGTAAATGTTCGTTTTATTGAACAAAAATCTCATTTTGAGCGAAAACCAAATCTTGCATAAGCTTAATTAATGTCCAAGAAAACAGAGCTTAAGTTCACAAAAAAGAAGCATAAAAGAGCATCTTTCGGATTAAAGCGTAATCCTGCGGTCGCTGGAGGAAAGGCAACCGAAGCTAAAACTTCTAAGCTTACGAGTGATCACAAATTTTCGTAGGTTCATGAGTGTTGGATGTCCAATTGGTGTTTAAGTATTCAGATTAATGGAACATAGAATTTTAAGCTCTAGACCAAAACATCTTTTTTGTATACTAAGCTATTTTGAGCTCTAGCGTGTTAAATTAGGATAGGACAGTAGGATCAATTAACATTAACATGTAAAAAACTCTTAAAAACAAAATTTCTACCTGAAAAATATAATTAAATAAAAAATTATGCGAATTTTGTTTTATTTATGTGGTAAACTGTTTAAATATGTTTTATGTAATAAACAACTTAAATGAACAAGAACATTTTGGTGTCATTCTACTCATCATTCACCCTACTTTTACCATTAGTTTCACTTCTGCAATATTTGTCCGAGATGTAGAAGATGACCTATCAAAAGTTCTGCTTCATATAATTGATTAAGAACAGTGAAGTGATCAAGCTTGAGTATCATTAAAAATATTTTTCAAATGCTAGTCGCTTGAAGCTTTGATAAGTAAATTAACTCGTAGCAACCACAACAAAAATATTGCGAATCGACCGTCTCGACAGCATGTCGAGTGCATATAGTAAAATTGTGTTGAGATGAGTGAGTTAAAGGTTTCGCTAAATCATATTGAGCTGGCTGGAAAAATTGCACAGTTTAGTCAATTCAAAAGCCGAGAGAAAATAAGAAAAACAAGGTTTTATCTCAAGTTTTCAAACAAACAGAGCATAATGATCGCTCGTCTAAATGTTTGTTTTCAAAGTTTATTTTGAAAACTCGTCCACTTAACACAGTAAATACGCTATCTTTACAATGAAAAGTGCACAATTCGAATTCAACGCTTGTTCAGAAAGAATTTTCATTTTTTTTTCTGAATGGTTGAATCAAGCTAAATTCTGTAATCAGATCATATAAATAGCTTTTTAAACAATCGCATGTAAGCCAAAAGTTTTTTTCTTCACAACACAAGCAGGCACAAAACACGACTCAAAAATTCACGATTACGCAATCGAAAGCATTTACATTTATTTGTGTGTCGTGTAATGAAAGATAATCTCGCTTAACCTCAAAAAACAGAGTGTCGCGATTATCGAGAATTTCAATGGACGCTCACAAACGAATCGTCCGTTTGAAAATTTTTTCATTGTTGAAATGGCTTCGAAAAAAAGCTGCAAAATACGCACTTTTAATAAGCGTAATGAATGTTATGTTTAATTTTGCGAGTAATTTCTTGCCGTGATACGAATCGCGATCAATGCGATCAAAATAAAAGCTTTGACGCAAATAAAAATGTGCTCCAACATTTTCATCAATAATTTTGTGCATCCTAAAATGGAAACACATTTTCGATTGCGCTTTTTCTCACGCTTTTACATTTCAAAATATTGAAAATTTATTTTTCAACACAATTATTCAGCTTTTATGTCTATATTTTCACTCACCCATTTTTAAGCGATTTCATAATTTTTTCTCTCTCTCTCTCTCACTCTCTTTGGCGTTGTTTTCGAAAATTCATTTTTATTAATTAAAAGGCGAATTGAAAATATTTTTGTCGTCGCGTATAATAACTTTTAAATGCGTAAACAGCGAACGCATTGAAAACAGCTTCGTGTAGAATGGCACGAAGTGACATACTATTGAAGTTGTACAGTGACTGCTAGAAAGTTGCTTCATCTTATGCGTGCAATATTGAAATAAACCAGCTTTGAATGCAGAAAAATAAGTAAATTTTTGGCGAGCACTGTAATCACATTCAATACTCACATTGAATAATAGTTGTTGAAATTGATCAAAAGAGAAAAGTGATCGATAAAGTTTAATGCGACATACTATCGGCTCTATATGAAAATTGAGTGAAATACGTAATTGCATTAAAAAAACGTTTAAAAACTATGAGACAATCGCAAGAAATTTGATTAAATTCGGTGTTAAAATGAAAATTATAATATTTCAACATACGAAAACTAATGAAACGCTTCGGCTTCCACGAAACCGACATGTGACGCAAATTTTATCATTCATTCTGTTCAATCGTCATTTTTGTCATCATATCGTCTCAGCGAACATCATATTTCAACGATAATAAATTGATCCTATCAAAATCGCATTAATAATCCAAAAGTTATCAATATTTGCTATGTAAATGGACCAGAATACCAGATTCTTGAAAAAGCGCGTCATTTGTATTTTTTTTAACCATATTATCATCTCTTGTTGCCTTTTTTTTGAACGCATTTTAAACTGGATCGTGTTTGTTTGTTTACTTATTAAAATTCTTATTTTGACGCATTGCAACGGTTGACACCATTCCTTACCCTATGGCCAATTTTTGCGCTCTCAAATTCTTTTACTCTCATTAAGTTTTGCTGATATTTATTTTTATATTTGAGCTCTGGCCAATTTTCGTTAACATTAGTTGTTTGGTGTTAACTCGTGTGTACTTTCAAAATGAAATTCGACCTGATGAACTTTTTTTTTGTTTTTTTTTTAAATGCCTTACGCTTTGACACAAGTTTGGAAGTGGCAAATACAACTTCGAAATTTTAAAAGTTCCCCAAAATACCTTGCGCGTTGTTTATTTTTCACTCTTTCGCCTTTCGACACCTTGTGTTCACGTGTAGCTCTGCTCACTTGGCAAAAACTTTGTTTTCCTCTTTCACGCTATTAATTTATTCGAGCGTTCAAAAGTTATTATCATTCACTGTGCAAGTTCCTAGAACAAGTTCCCAAGGTGCGCTATGCACAGAGAAATTTTTTTATTCACAGCAGCAAGCGAGCAAGCAAACAATCGAATGAATTCAATTTTCGCTCACGCTTATTCATTTAATTTCCAACTATAAAAAAAAAATATCGAGGCGAGCGAATTCAAAGAAATGGTTGTTTTCGAAGAGATAAATTTGAAAACAATCGAAGAAAGATGATACTGTCGATTGGCAAACGATGATTCCACTCACGCGAAAAAAAATTCAACGCATAACACACGAATGCAATTTTCAAAAACAAAATACTCGAATTTCAGCGTTGAAGTAACGTCGAATAAGGTTTGTACCAGGAAGCGAAACGGTTCTGAAAATTCGTAGCAGTACCGGCGTATTCGTCGTAACTGTTGAAGTTGTTGAAGCCGAACCGTTACGAACGTAATTGTTCGAAAAATTTCAATAGAAATGCAATGAGCGCTGAAACATCAAAATATTAATTTAATGTTCTAGGAAACTAGGAAACGAATTTCAAGTGAAAAAAAATGCACAAAAGTTTCATAGAATTGTTACCTATTCAAAAGCTGGAAAATATTTTCAACGATCAAGATGAAAATTACGTTAGATTAAAATTTGATATTTTTAACTTCCTTTTAAAAAAAGTTAAAATCAAGTGCAGAACGCTGGTTAATAATTTATTACTTCCTCTCTTATTTGAGCTCACGATTAGAAAGTTTTTAACCAACGCTAAAGATTCATTAGAAATGAATTTTTTGATTTGAAGAAAAAGCTCAGCTTTTTCGCAATGAACGTTGCAGGAAAATGCTTCAAATGATTTATATGAAAAAAACCGAATCCAAAGCTTACAAATGTAAAACTTATTCTGCTTAGAGCGCGTTGTTGAAAGCGATTTGATGGACCGAACAAGGTAGTCACAGTTGAAGATTTTACTCTATTTCGACTATCGATTTAGATGATTAGCTATTACATTAAAATCGGCTTAACTCGTAGATTTTGAGTCAAACAGCGGTAAGCGAAGAAAGTTGAAAAATGAAGTTATTTCGAGCAAAAGCGAAGAGGATAAGTGGTTTTCTCGATTTTCACGCTCGATCTTCCGTATTTCTAAATTTAGGCGATTCTCTGCCGTCTCGTCACTTAATGTGGTTTCGAAGCGATGCTTAAAGATAATGAAAAAAAAATCGCAAAACATGTTGATTTACTTTGAAAGTGAAAATAACTGACGTCAAACTTTATCGAGAAGTGGTAAAAGTGGAAAAAGATGCGAAAAACAACGAGCAGAAAGCACAATTCAAAGTGTAATTCAATGAATTTCGCTTGAAAAAAATGTGCCACAGTGTTGCGTTTATTGATTTCGCTTAAGAAGCGCTTATCACGGATGGCTGTGATAGCCGAGCGTCGTACGTAAAAAGCGAAAACAAACGTTTTTAAGTTCATATTAAATTTGTTTTCCTACTTATTGTTGTCAGCAAAGCGAAACCACGCATCGTGTGTCACTTGCAGCGTGGCGCGTAGAGAGAAAATATTTGTGCGTCAATTTGTTTTACAAATGGCAGCGAGCGATTTTAATGACAGCAATCGAAGAATGGTAAAAAAAAATTTTCTTCTCATCGAACAATGAGCATGCAAAGCAGCGTTCAAATCGATCGTCTGTGCGCCACTCTTTAAGACAGATCGCTCGCAGTAAACACTATTTCGCTTCTTTTTCTTTCGTAAACTTCTGAAAAACAAAAGTTTTTTGCTTCTTTTTTTTTCTCACACAATACTTCGTTTCCAATGGATTCACTTCGAGACCATTGTTTTCGTAACGTGTTTTTCACCGAGCATAAATTTTACTTATTTTTAGACTCCAGAAATTAATTTTATTCTCTAAACGATTCTTTATGGTCGTTTTCTTTCTTTTTTCGCAATTGCCTTCGAGAAGCGAACTCAGCGAAACACTTCGAATAAAAACATTGCGCGGATAAAGTCAAGCTTATTTCGCAATCCTCAGGTTGAAATTTTAAAAATATTTCCGCACAGGAGCGAGGGAGTGTTTTACCTTTCCGATTCTCAGCCGCAGACTTCACCCACGCAGCAAGCCAAAGAAGAAAATGCACAAGTTAATCAAAGCAAAGCAGAGGCTCTCGAATTGGTGCTAAAAATATTTTTTTATTTTACCATCACGCTTTTCCTAGTTTTAAAATAAGTTTTGTTTCATTTACACAATGGCACTGTTGATAATTTAAAATTTCACAACGTTTCGCCTGCATTCAGTCTTCTTTACAGTTTTTTAAACTTTGCTCTGAAAGTTAATTTTGAGTTACAAGTTTAACTTCGGGATAAAGTTCACACACACAAATAGATGAACATCATATTGGAGGCATTGTTTGTGAAAACCGAGGGTGAAACAGTCGATTTAAAGTGAAAACAATTTTGTTTACGTAATTTGTATGGACCGAACGCAAAAACCCATCCACTTTTGTGGACCTAAAACTCAACAAATTATGTAAACAAAATTGTTGTCACTTTAAAACTGATGTTCATCTATTTATGTGTGTGAACTTTAGCCGAAAGTTTAACTTTTAACTCAAAATTAACTTTCATAGCAAAGTTTAAAAAACTGTTAAATTTTTTAGCTTAAAAAGTCTGAATGCAGGCGAAACGTTGTGAAATTTAAAATTGTCAACAGTGCCATTGTGGAAAGACATTTTTCAAAATTGATGCAAAACTTTCGCTTTTGCTCTTGTCATGATAAATAAAAGATGAAATACCAACAAAAAAAAATGTTCGTGAAAAATTAATCTTAAAATTTGATAAATTTTCAAAACTTGCTTCATAAGCGCTATTAAATCAAAACAGGAAGACATAATTGTAAAACGAAGAGTCGAATTATGTAATGCAGATTTACAAAATAATTCATTAATAAAAGCGATTCGCAGCATTTTGCTACGTTTTTGAATCGATTCTTAAAGTTTGTTTTATAAAATTAAATGCACATGGAAAATTTCATAAATTTGTTTGCGATTTGAACTTTCACCTCAATTGGAAGCTTCATTCAAGAACTTAATTTTAAAATTAAAAAAGTTTTTGATTTACGCGATAGAATCGTTGGAAAATCAAAGTTTTGCTCATATTCTGTTGTGAGCTCGTTTCGCTCTCATTCTGTTGGGCATTATCAGGTCAAGTTCAAGGCGTGGAATGATCAGGCTTTGCGTTCTTACGTTACGATCTTACGATCTTGCGATCGTTGCTTTGATTATTGAAGCCGTAATTTAAGTATTTTTGTCTTTTGTTACTGTTAAGTGATAAACACAAGTGAGGAGAAAGTTGTAAACATGTTAAGCTTTGTAGAAACCGAAAGAGCGTTGGCTTATAGAATGTCTCGACAAAATATTCTTTTATTATAAATCGCGAGACAAAATTAATGTGTGAACACAAAACAGATTTTGAAAATGTTCAGATTCTTGATAAAATTCAAAATAAAAGAAAGGAAAGCAAGTCTTTTTTATGAAAGCTGGGAAATTTGCAAGCATTAGCAGCAAGGTTATAATTTAATCAATAATCAATTAGAACAATCTAGCCTTTCGCAATAAGTTAAAAAAGATTCCTACAAACCGACCCCAACTGAGCTCACTTTGTAGAGACCATTCTGTAAGCCATCGCTTTTTCGGTCTCTACAAAGCTTAAAATGTTTACAACTTTCTCCCCACTTGTGTTTAATTTATTACTTAACATTAACAAACGACAAAAATACTCAAATTACTTCTTCACTACGAGCGCAAAATGTAAGAACGCAAAGCTTGATCATTCCACGCCTTGAACTTGACCTAATGATGCCCAACAGAATGTGAGCGAAACGTTGTCAGTTTTTTAACTTTGATTTTCAACGTTTCTAGCGAGTAAATCAAAAGGTTTGTTAATTTTAAAATTCAAGTGCGATGCATACAAACATCTTTACAACTTAATTCTAATTAATGTTCCCAGCAACGTTTTTAACGGTTAAATTTGAAAGTTTTGAAAATTTTCCATGAGCTGTAAAAATGATGAAATTTGAAACGATTGTGGCGCTGGCTGAATAAATTTTAAAATGTTGTAATAAGAATTTCAATTTTAAATATATTACACCCTAAAGCAAGAACAAATGTGAAAATTTAAAATAACAACTTGAAAACTTATTTTTCAACAAATTTTTTACACTTTTTAACGTCTCAAAACCAAAATCGCTGTTTTTATTCACAGGTAAAAACCGTCGCGATGACGGCTTTTGGCGTTATTTTCAACCTCAACAAAAACAACTGAAACTACTTTTAACGAGACAAAACATTCGATTTTTTCCGCTATTGATTCTGTTTTGAATTCTTTGAAAACGACTTGTGCCGTGTTTTCTGCGAATTCATTTCGACCCTCGTTTTTTTTATTCGCTTTCTTTTTGATTTAGTTTATCCTCTTGTTAAGAATCTTACGCGAAAGTCGAAGCTTTCTTAAATCTCTCTTTCTTCGTAAGCTTTCTATGCAAAGCTGTGCGTTGTTATTATTAGTCTCAAACAATCCAAGAGCTTTAGATAAATCTCCTAATCTCCTATTTGTGTACGTGCATTCAAACAGATAAACGTAAATTATTTTTTCCAATCATCAATTTGAGTTTTTTTTTCTTCATAAAATAGGCTGCTTCATGCACTTAAATAATTGAATTTATAGAGAGCTTTGGTTTCTTTATAAAATACATTCGCAGCTAAAATGAGATGCGGAGTAGCAAATGCTTTTAATGTAACGTTAAGTTAAAATCTAGAAATTTATTTTGATCGTAAAAAAATTCTGCTCTGAATTAAATTGCATAATGTTGAAAATGAAAAGCATCTGCATAAAGCGCCTATTTAATTTATTTTTGCTTTTTAACTTAAAGGCAATTCTTTTAATGCACAAATTTTAGCCAAAGCAGTCGTTTTTAGTAGCAAAAAATTCGATCATTTATTTAAAAAAATATTTTTTTATATAAAATATTTAATTTCTCCTCTACGAAAACACGTAGCAACTACTTTTAATGCGAAAGCCCCTAAAGCAAGTATCAAAATAGAGGAAATCTCTTTTCATTTAAAAAAAAGTGCGCAAAAATTCGGCTTTCTTGCAATACTCAGCTTTCTAAAGAAAGTTTCGCTGTATTAGCTTTGCAAGAAAGCCAAGTGCCTGCGCACGTTCAAAATAAATTTTTAATATTTCTTCTTCAAATGCATCAAGATTAATAGAAGTAAGAAGTGTTTATAAATATTTGATTATTTGAAAACATGATTACTTCGGTTGTTTATATGGTCCAAAGGCCTACTATTCTCTCCTTCTCAGAATTTTATTTAAATTCTCAATTTTAGTCTCGCATACTAAGGAGACGAGGCATTCAAATTTAATAAGTTTATCTGCATCGAGAATTTCAAAATCATTTAATACGCTACTGTAGGCGATTCGGAAATGAAATTTTTACATTTGTTGCGTGTGTACTTTTTCTATTCACATACAAATTTCGTCATATTGAGAAGCAGACGCTTGAAAGACTTCGCATGTGAGACAAAAGTCAAAAAAGAGCAAAGAGAGTGTTTTGGAAGCAGAGATGTTGAATATTGAAAGTGAAGAGACAGCGCGATATTTCGCGACAAGGTTCTTACTCTTGGCAGTTGAGAATTAAAAAGTTCAGTAAAAACATTTATCAAGAAAAATATTTCCACAGTTTTCCACAGTTAATAAAATGCAGAGAGTGCATTTAAATGTAGATAAACAGACGCTAGCTTGAATCTTATCAATAAGTGAAGACATAGGAATGTGATTACGGTAGAGTTGTTCACGAGCGATAGAAGTTCTCTGCTAATAATTTAAATAAATGACAATTTATTTTTTGAATGTTATCGTTCGAATAAATAGATCATTTAAACTTTGAAATGTCTTTAAATAGTTTTTCGCTCGGTAAGCAGATTTTAGATGCTATTTTCAATGTTTATATTTCTTTTACTTGTTACCGAATCATTGTTGCAGGCTGTTTATCAAATGCATTTATGTAAGAAGAAAAGAGTTTTTTTCTCGAACTTAATGAGCCATTAAGTCACAAAGGTTTGTGCCAATGTTTTTTTAACTTATTCAGCGAAAATTTCACTGTGGCATGAAAATTTTAACAATGTGAATGTCATCATTTATTATTTGAATCAAATGTAGAGGTTAAGTGACACATTTTTTTCAATCGCTGATGACAACTTTAAAATTCAATTAAAAATTTTTGTTTTTCTCTATTTTGAGCCTTTTTTGCTTGAGCAAACAATCAATTTATAAACAACATAATTTTAAAATAAGATTAAACTAAACGCCAAAGTCGCTTTTCACAGAGATGATCATCATTTCTAATTGACAACAATTTTAAACTTAACAAGCTCAAAATTTTTCAAAAATGTCAAAATTGGTTTTATAAGATTATTAAGACTGTAAACATAATTAAGGTCTGATGAAGCCGAAAGCATTTGATTAAGCTCCAAAATGCTTTTAAAAGGCGAACGAGAGTTTCTAATATAGAGAAATATATTTAAAATCTTAAAAATATCTAATCTAAACAAATATTTTCTAATATTTCTATTTCTAATTAAGCAATATAATTAATGTGTTCAAAAATGAATATTTGAATCAAAAACTAATCTCTTTAATAAGAGAAATTTAGACAATCATGCTTGAAAAGTAAAATTATAACAAATATGATAAAGACTAATTACGACTAATAATTAGTTCTGCATAATTATTATACAAAATCATTTTGATTAAGAAGCGAAAAGAGCAAACACTGTGAGCTTGTTAAAGAAGATAAGTTTTTAAAAAAAAAGTTAATCACTTGCTATGGAATATTTTTTTCTCGCTAACTCAAAACACTTTTCGAAAAATTGTTTTCATAGAAAAATGTCAAATATTAGCGATGAATTGTAGAAGACGCAAATTTGTTGAGTACTCCAAAGCGGTTACTCGCAAACGCTGAAATACAAGCGATAAGCGTAAATAAAGATGATGTGTGAGATGACAAATAATGAAAAAACGTAATTTTCTTTGTTTATTTACTTTCTGTTCTGCTCGCAAATTGAAAGTCATGTGTTTAGCTGGAGAAAAAACGAAGCAAAGCTCTCTGTTCGTTTGCTTTTTTTTCATTAATCACGAAAAACATGATGAAATTGAATTCGTATTTTCCGATTATTATTGTGAAGCGAAAGAATGTGTGTGTGTATGTGTGTGTCCCTTATTGACACAAATTTTCAATGTGATTTTAGGAAAAAAGGCGCACTTTTTATGCGATTTCATCACGCACTTAGTTCGCAATTCGCTTTAATTCGCAAACAAACAAAAACACTCGAAAACGAATAATTTTCTCGGAAATGTAATAATAGTTGTTTACTTCCTTTTGAAGCGAAAAAACAAAGAATGATACACTCTTCAAATCGCTTGCTGTTCGTGATTGCGTGGCAATCAGCGCTCTTCTCTCTCGATTCTCATGTTACTCGAATTTTGAGCAAAATTGAAATGAAAAGAAGTGAGGGAGTCGAAGAAGCACATCATTTTCGTTAATTGATGAGCAAAAAAAAGCGAAATTTACTATATCATCATTGCTTCAATTGAATTATAGAAGATGCAAACTTTTAAAAATAAATAAAACGAAATTAAGTTCGAGCTAAGAAAAATACTTTCATTAATCGTGGCTCTAGCAAGCGATCAAAATGCGTGTTTACCAATCATTACGCGCGCTCTTTACAATCTACGCGTTCTTATTGTAGTTTATTCTCGTTTTCGAAACGAGAGCGAAGAGCAAATGCTAACGGACAGCCAAGCAGAAAAACAAATCGCAATCGGCGCGATTAAACGCTATCTTTTCCTCGTTCCTACCAATTCATTTAAGTATTGAATTTACCATGTGTTGTGTTTATCGAGGAATTTACTTTTTTAGCTTCATTTATCGACACACTTTTATTATGAATCGTTTTTTCTTTCTTTCTTGTTTACCACAATACAAATTCGATCGATGTTTGACATGCAACTCTTACACGCTTGTTGTTCGAAGCTTTCTTCTAAATTTAACGATCTTATTCTGGTAATACACTGACCCACAATGTGTATTCTCTTTGCTCATTATAAAAGTTGCTTTTTTACACAGTGCGATCGAGTTTTTATTCAATTAAATAATGCGTTTGATGAGGGCATTGTCAGAAGTAGGAAACAAAATCTTTTTATATTTGTGCTTTTATGTGCTCGAAATAAGTTAAAATATGCATCAAAATAACGATCAACGCGTGATGAATGCTGTTAATTCAAAATTCAATTAAGTTCACATTCGGAAGCTTAAACATTTTATAAAAGACGCGCTTTTTAAAATTTAGTAGGACGCTGTGTTTATATTGAATGAAAATAACGGAAATGTATAGCATCATGCGAATTAATTTGCTGTTAATCAGCAAACACACATTGAAAAACCAGAAAAAAAGTTTTAAATTGCAGAGATAGCAAGGCAATATGCATGAAGTTATATGCGCTGTTTGAAAAAGAAGTGAAAGCTGGTTGTAAAATTATAAAGTCAAAACAATATTCAAAACAAGCTGCTTAGACGATCAGACAAAAATTTTTATATCCCCATCACCTTGATGAGTTCGTTTTTTAAATCATAAACTGTACACTGTTAAAAATTGTGATGCTAAGACCTGAGAAATGTAGTGAAAAGAGTGAGGCCATTAAAAATTCATTAAAAACACAATTGCCTTCAGACAGACTGTTTGCCATTTTTGTGCATCAAAAGATCATCGATCATTGCAAAAGTTTTTTTGTCAATGAAAAGAAGTGACGATTTTGTGTATCCGAAACGCGTTGCTTCAAAAGTGTCCCAGTCAAAATCGACTGTTTTCAAGATTAATAAAAGCAATGAAACTCAGACATGATGAAAGTAATAAAAAAAAGAAATTTTCAGGGGCTAAAACTTTTCAATTTCCGAAATGAAATGTGTTTGAACGTATGTGTGTATTCAAACATTCTTCGTTTGAACAAATTTAGACCCGATCTACGCTCCAGATCAATGAGTTGAGGAAATGCTTATTTTTGTACGCATTAATTTAGATGCAAAGTCTATAAATGTGTAATTATAAACTATTTTTTTAATGAAGCGTTTAAGCATTCCAAGTTTTTTTGCAAAAGATTTCATTGCTAAAAATAATTTCGCGTTTATACATAAACAATTGTCGACGGAGAATTAAAACATTTGAAAAAATTTTCAAAAATGATTAAGTAGTTTATCATTTTTCTAAAATAAAATTTTCATTTTTTCTCAAAACGAAAATAATTTTTAATGATTTAGTTTTGAAGAGCATTCTCCTATCAAATTATTCCTATTTTAGATTTCATTTGTATTGCGAAATTGTTTTTTGATCCGGATAAAATTTTTTTTATATTATAATCTCGCTTAAAAATAATTTTTATAAATTAATCACATTTTTGTGTTTTGTTATTTTCACATTTTCAGGTTACTTGGAATTGATATACGCGCAACACTAATTAAAAATACAGTTTCCGAAAAAAAAATCAATAGTTGATCGAAAAGGCTAATTAAAAGTTTTGTTTGTCACTCAATTCATAATACAACTTCGTGTCCAAGTTTTATTCGACGCCATTGGTACAGTCGCTGACAGGATGTTTTCGAATATTTTCATTAAATTAACCGGTTTTTGTATGGATAAGATAGCAAAACATTTCGTCATTGACTGTACAATCAATAACAGATTGCACACTCGACAGAGTAAAGTCAAAGAGTTTAAAAAATTGATGTTTGCAGAACTTTCGCTGCATAATGAGCAAAGTTCATTTCTTGAAGTCGGCGGCGGTAGATTCAAAAAAATTTTCATTTTCTCAGACTTTCATAAAATTGATGGATGCATTAAGCCAAATTGCTCAGTCATAAACTGAGTTCGTCTATCACTCGTCTAGCTTTCGCCTTATTTTTCTTTGTAAATGTTTTTATTGTTACGAGTCTGGAAACATCGAATCAACGATTATCATTCGCTCACTTCTTTCGATGAAAAGTGTGAATAAAGAAGAATAATAAAAATTCTTGTCTCTTCTCAACACTAAGCGGTTGATTTTGACTCGACTTAATTTCAATTCTGAAAGTTTCCACAGAGATAAAATGGCGGTAAAAACCCATTCGCTTGTGAAGAGATATTCAGCGAAACAATTTGATATGCGATAATAATCTCGTTTCAAATAATTCGATTCATTTCTTGCATATTTTTGGTCTGAACACTTTTTTAAGCATTCGTTCGACTAAATGTTAACTTCAACTCGAAGAAGCAGCAAACTATAAACTGTATCTAAACTATGTAAAAACAACTATGAAAATAAAAATTGTAAAAGAGTAGAAGAATGGATCAAAGTTTCGCTCAATTGTTGCATATCCTGAATCTAAAAATTCTGATTTTTAATCTGAAATTGTATAATGAATTTGCTGTTTGTTTCTCATCAGTTTTTTTATAAATTTTTTAGCTGCTTTAAGTCTCTGATTTGAACTTTGTAAATCGCCAGGTATTTAATCAATTTTCAAATCTCGAAACTAAATAAACAAGAACAATTCAATTTTGTTACAGTACGGAGATCGGTTATCAATTATTTTTTTGAGAAACACTTAATTTGGAATTTACTTTGATTTCATATTTTTTATTTTTGTCGATTAGATTTGTAGCGAACAAAAGAAGAATGAGAAATTGCACTTTCTAAGTATAATGATTAAACATTATTTCTGGCTGCTTTTCATTTTATCAATTTTATTTGTTACATTCTAGTGAATCATTTATACATAAATACACCTATTGAGTGTGATTTACGCAAGAAGGAAAAGCGATTATCTTATTTTTTTTTCGCTGCTGGGAACAAGCGAACGTCGAACACTGTTCATCATTGCTTTACGATTTTGTTTGTGAGAAGGGTAATGAAGAAAAGTCGCATAGTCTGAAAATGTTAGACGCGAAAGCAGTAAAAATAAAATTTATGTTCCGTAAAACGTCGCAGATGCATATTCGCAGACAATAGTCGATATACGCGTAAAGTGTCACACACTATCCGACACTTTCGAAATCAGTCGTAAAAGAATAAAGAAGAGCTTGGGAAAATGGATAAAATATACGCGGCCACAGTTTGCGCACGGTTTGATACGAAGCTGCAAAGAATGTGTTTTCAAACTTCCAACGCGAATAGCGTTCAAAGTTTGCGCAAAAAGCAAAATAAAAATTTCTTTCGAAGATAGCGTACAAATTTATTCTTCTTCTTCGTCTCCACAATTAATGAGTACCAAAGTATCATGTAGCGAGTTTCTCTCTCTCACCGGTTCACGTAATAACTTGCAGTCTCAGTTTTATTTGCTTTGCGTTACTTATCAGAAGCGAAGTTTGGTCCAATCGATTAAGCGATGAATTTTTTTTCTATTTATTGCATTTTTGCAAATGAATTTCGGAAACTAGGCCGTGCGGTCAGTTTTATGTTCGCTGTCGAAGCATAGTGCCCGAGAAGTTTAATATGAAAATGATGACCGCTTCACTTATTTTTCGTCCACATTTTTCGAGTTGTTTTCACCATCTATCGACTTATCAACTCGACATTGTCTATGTTAGCAGTTAAAAAATGCCGCAAAGCGAAAGTTTTTTTCTCGGAACATTTCTCGGAAAAAAAAATATTTTTGTGCTCCCAAATCTAATCATGTTTTCGTGACAAAGTCAAAATTTAAATCACACTAACTTGTTTACTTAATAAATTTTTTTGTTTAATTTGCGCGAAAACAAAAACAAATATTTACCGAAAATTTATTGCATTTATTTTCGTGTATCCTAAAGATAATTTAGAAATTTATTCGTCGCGCCTGAAAAAAAAACGAAATCTGAGCGATAAACACATTGAGCCGCCCGAAATTAACCGAATAATGAGTGTAATTTGTGGTTTTTTTTTGGTTTCGAAATTAGGTTTTTAGCAAAAATAAATTAGACGACATGCAGTGAAAAGAAAGCAGACAGACAGAGAGCTACAATCAGAAGAAAAAATTTTTTATGAATCATATTTGCGAAAAATTTTGTAAACAGCGTTCAATTACTGTTTACACCATTCGAGTGACATTGTAATTTTCGTTGCAAACTTAGCGTTGGTGTGTATGCACACTTTCTGCTTTAAACAAATGCGTAATGATCACGGCATTGAATTTAATTGAAGAAAACTATTTTTACTATTTTTCAAAATAACAACCACGAGCGCAGTGTTATTCTCACTAGCTCAACACACGCGCTATTACACTTGCAGCTAATGCATTCGATTATCATTCTTATTTGCTTGCAATTGCATCTACTTTTTCTCGACTTGCAATCGAACAAGTAGAGCGCTCGTTTACCAAAATTAGTATCGATTCATCAATATTTGAATTTACACAGTGGAATCGCTAAATAACGATGTTTGAACACACTTCGCTCTTTCTTTCATTTATTTTATCGCATCAAAATAAATTTCGTCTATCTTCGCTGCGAAGATAAGCAACGAATAAGATTGCAGAATAGATAAAGAAACACATGTAATCGAAATAAGATACATAAAATCGCGTAGAAAATCGAAATCATTTCGATCGTTTCTGCTTCAACACGATAACTTCTAATCGAGAGCATCAATCAGTTTTCTTTCTTGAAAAAGCTTACGAATTACTAAGAGTAAAAGCATGTGTTTACAGGGTGTTACAGGGTCTAAAATGAAATTATATTTTCGTAAGCTTGTAATTTTGTTAAAAATCGATTTAAAACTTTTGCTTTAGCTCACAGTGCGAGTCTGCATTTAGACGCTTTTTTTTGCAAAAAATTAACGAGTCATAAGCTTGCTCATTTTGAAAATTCAAGCATAATGAACATTGAAGTCGCTTTTAATGGCGAAATCATTATTTCTAACTTATAACACTGTAAAAGTTGACGCGTTGAGAAAAATTAGACAAAATTAAAAATTGAAACATTAAATGATTTTAAATGACAAAATAATGATTTCTGAGAAATAGCGATTAATAGCTATTCGCGATTGCATTAAAAAAAAATGAAGCTGTGAATAATTTTCGTCTATTTCACACAAATTTATTAATTGAAAACGCGACAGAGTCGAATGCGGGCATAAAAAGCTCGAACAAGAACATAACCACCTATCGATTGAATTTGCTTCGCTTTTCGCTTCATCGTATATTCACTGATTTTGCGAAAATCAGCTGAAAAAGAAAAATGAGAAAAGCTACGCTAATTTTTGTTTGAGCTTCAATCATTCGAAGGCTTCGAAATGTTTTTCAGAAAATTTTTCGACCATTTCACAAAGTTACTCAAAGTTTTTTTTCGCATCACAGTCGTCATCTCACGATGAAATATGTGAATGAAGAGGTTTCGCTTTAAACGCAATCGTTTGAAACAATTGAATCAATTTAATATCATAAGGTTTGTCTAACAATGTAAATGCATATTGTTAGACAAACGTTTTCTTAATAAATCTTTTCGATTGAATAGATTTATTGTAAAAGAATTTACTTGACAGTAATGTTTGTCGTCAATTTTTTGCATTAGAAAAGCGAACGATTTTATCGCATTTTCGTTATGATTTTTCATACTCAAACGTTTAAAGTAAATTGTCGACTTAAAAGTTGCTTACCATATTCCTTCATAATATGCGGCATGCCGGTGTATACTGAAATTCGATTTATTCGTATTTCACTTTGTTTCACTTTATTTTGGCATGTCGTCACAAAGCTAACTTTTAAAAAACATTTTTAAATTTAATTTTCTTACTTTGATTATTTTTCTTAACTTATTTCAAAAAGAATTTGTCGAATAACAGTTTTGGCTTCTTGTTTTCTGACTGCCTTTATACTTTTATACCTCAAATAGTACGTTGTGGCGACATATTGTAAGCGAATACTTTCTCAGTTCAAAAGTTTTCTATTTCAATACTAGCTAAATATATGGAGTTAAAAGCATAAAATAAACAATTTTTTGCCAGCACTGTTTGGCTTTTGCACAGACAATCACAATAAATGTCAATAAGTAAATGTTTAAAAAAGATAAGCGTTGTTACAATTTTAATTTTTGTTTTTTCAACGTTTAAATTAGAGATCGAAACGCGAGAAAATCGAAGATATGAAGTCAGAAAAATTACGTAGTGCGAAGAGTTTCGTAAAGAGCTTAAGGAGTTGGTTGTTTTCGAAAGAGGATTAGAGTTTATTCGCATGTCGAGATCTACTCAGAAATTTCAAGTCGCCGCCATTTCATACGAAAAAGTGTTTTTCGGAAAAGAAAATGATGAACACGAAGAGATCAAGAATTGCGAATCTATTTAATATCGTAATCACTTCACATAGATTATTCTAATGGAGAAAATTAAAATGCTAAGCACATTGCCATTATCATTACGATTACTTATCACTTTTGAGACTTTGAACAGACTTAGAAGAGTATTAAAAATAGAACGAAAATGTAAAATTTTCAATTTTCGCGTTATTGCGATAAGTCAAAAAAGTTAAATCATAAGCTTGATGATTAAACTGATAATCAACATAACAATTTAGTTTAGAAATCAAACATTTAAAAAACTACATTTTTAGTTTGAATTCTTCTCGAACATATTAAACTAACGAGCTCGAAAGACAAAACTAAACTTTTTAAAGTAAACTTCTGGTAAGTAAAAAAACTGTATAAAGTTAACGAATTAAATGAAGTTGTGAGATAGGAAAAATAAAGAAACTAAAGTTCAACTCTTTTTTAAATTCTTACTTCGTTTATGCATTCAACGCTATTATTTTGTCTACTCAGTAAGTAAAATAAAAACAAACGAGCTCTCATGCACAGATTAAATTTTGCTAATTTGTTGTTTGATTAGCATTATCATTAAATATTTTGTAACTTTGAGTTGTTTTGATTTAAGAAATGCATGCAAAGAAATTTATTTAAATAGGTTTAAATTAAAAATTTATGAAAATTAAATTTGAAAAAACTAGGAAATATTCAACAAAAGAATATTACACACTGAAATAAAATATTATCTTTACTTAAATTAATTAAAAATATCCTCTATAGAACTGCAACTTCTTTATGACGGTCAAATTTTTTGTACCTGTTGGTGTCATTTTCAGAGAGCTTTTGTTATATAATTTTCACGGGAAGTCAAAAACTGTTCAAGATTTTAATCTTCATTTTACTATTAAATCATAGTCATCTCAAGTAAATAAACTTTAAGCTCATATATGAAAAAATATTTTAAAAACTCTATTTTTTAAGTTACACTCTGATGAAATAATACAAAAACTCATATTATTAAAAAATAATTCACATTCGTATTTAAAAAATTGTTTAAAGTATAAAGTTCATAAAGTAAAACTGAGTTTTAATAATCTCCAACTTGTTTACTTTATAAGTTCGACTGTAAAATTTATCGCGTAAGCTGAAAAAATTGATAAATTCGCTTTTCTCTTTTAGGATTTGTATTAGTATTTTTAAATTTTTTGTCGCAACTCAATGATAGAGTTTATATTCATGATAAATTAGATCGCCTCTATAGTAGATAGCATAGTATAGTAGAACATCGTTTCTATGAACCACTTTTTGCATAAAAAAATGTGCTTTAAGACGAGGAGTTCATAAGAATGAGGCATTACCAACACAAGAAGGCATTAAAAAATTTCATTCTTTAAACGAGGGGTTCATAAAATGAGAGTTGAGTGTAGATGTTTTCAGCACTAAATAAAATAGCCAAATGATTGCGAGCTTTTAAACTAATAGTGGAGATAATCAGGATTAATCGTCGAAAAAAAAAACAGAAATGTATTGAAAATTCTTTAAATTTTTAGGTGATCGAGTGATTTTAAACAATAAATTGAAAATTTTAAACACAAATCTATTAAGTGAACGATGTTCTCCCTGTTATCAAGAATTTTTTTGTTCAATCAAAATGTTTTTTTGATGAAGAATCTGATTAAATTTGAACAATAGTCAAATTAAAAATAAAGCCGTTTTCACAATAACAAGATAAAACATCACGAGAACGATTGCGATTATCCAGTATAAATTTCTTGCTCTGGAAGCGAGTAGTTTACTAATTAAGTTATTTTTCAATCTTAATTGCTGTTTCAAAACAAAATGAAATTCTTGATCATTTTGCTGTCAATTTCTTTTGTTTGCAGTGTTTCGATTAGAGAAGAATGGGAAAATTACAAAGTAAGCGATGCATTTAATTGTTTGCAAGCTCACTCAAAATTTTTGATAGACACAATTCAACAAAAGATATTCGACTAAATTCGAGGAATATTTTCGGAGAGTAATTTTTGAACGAAATCTCAGACGAATAAACAACCACAATCTGGAGGCTCAGAATGGATTGCATACGTTTACAATGGGATTGAACCAATTGTCAGATCAGGTTAGTTTAATTGAATAAGACAAAAGTTTAATTTCAGAATCAAATTAGAATATACTTGAAGTGAGAGCAGAGCGCAACGGTTTTCTTCCTGGCAGAGGCTACTTTGATTCATATAGAGAATTCACTTACAATGAAAAAGATTTGAAAAATCTTCCAGAAACGGTTGATTGGAGAGAAAAAGGTTATGTCACTGATGTTAAAGATCAAGGAGCGTGTGGCTCCTGCTGGGCATTTTCAGCTGTCGCTTCTATAGAAGGACAACATAAAAACGTTACTGGCCAATTAGTTTCACTTTCCGAACAACAACTGGTCGATTGCTCCTTCCTAACTTACGGTAATCTGGGTTGTTTGGGTGGTCAAATGGACAATGCGTTCAAATACGTGATCGATAAGGGAAGCGACACGGAAGCGTCTTATCCGTACACCGCCAAGTACTTCGAGGCGTGCAAAAGCAATTCTGCTGTAGTGGTCGCAAAAATTAAAAGCTTTGTGGACTTACCTCAAGCAGATGAAATTGCGCTACAAGTGGCAGTGGCAACAGTGGGTCCCATCTCAGTGGCGATCGACGCCGGTCACGATTCATTTCAGCATTACAAAAGCGGCGTTTATTATGAACCACAGTGTTCGAGCACTACACTGGACCACGGTGTGACTGTTGTCGGATACGGAACAGATAATGGTTCGGATTATTGGTTGGTGAAAAACTCGTGGAATACTTCTTGGGGCGACAAAGGCTACATCAAAATGGCTCGAAACCGCAACAATCACTGCGGCATTGCGTCTCGAGCGAGTTATCCGATCGCAATTCCGAATTAACTTCGAATTCCAAATTCCGAAAATTGTTCTTTGTGAAATTGAAACTAAATTGAAATAAAGTTTCTCGATTCAACTGCCGACCCACAATCGCTTGTCTTAACAATTTCCTTTCCACTGTTCAAAATTTTGCATTTCATTGCGTTGAATTCGCTTTATTTTTTTTATGAAATGCTTCGAATGAGGAATTCAGTCGAAAAGCGTTCGTTAAACGCAAAGTGTTTGAGGCAAATCAACGCTCAAAGTTGAGGAAACATTGTGTTTGAAAGTAGAGCAAAAGAGCGAAACGCGAGACAAAATGTTGCGCGAAGCGTTTACCAATTGATCGAAGTTTTTCAACTGCGATTATCTGCTTTTCAACTTCTCGTTCGCACGCTGTTTCTTTGCGGAAAGCGTTTTTCAGTGCAATCCACTCGCATTCAATAATCACTTTGTTTCATCGATTTAAAAATCGCACATTTCGTGTGCTGTTCGCAAAGCGTCAAACCTTCTAAAATCAAAACTCGCCATTCGCCGAGTTTTCGCTTCTCGAAGCATTCGATTCGCGTTCGAAACGAGCGAAAAGAGCGATTCAATTGAACGCGTAAACGGAAAGATGAAGCGATGGAACGGTGAGTGGCGAAAATGATTTGCGGAGATCGCTGCGTTTCATACTTGTGCTTGTTCTTCGCTTGCAATCTACTCGCTCGCTACTCTTGTTTTCCACCGTCGTTCGACGAAAGCAGTGTTCTCTGTCCACACAAGGATTACAATAAATTACGAATTCTGCGAAATTACGTTCCTTCGAAATGGAATAACGCGGGTTCGTATTGGAGTCCGGACGGTGTGAAAGACTTGCGATCTTGTATTCGATCTTGTTGTCAATCGGTCAATGCTTGCGATGCGGTCTTCTTTTCTCAGAAAACATGTTTCCACATTCTCTGCCATTCTGATCACTCGTGTCATCCGAAAAAGGTCGAAGACAACGGTGAGAGTGAAGGCGACAACCAAGTCGCAATGGTCTTAATTCGTTCAGCAGACAAACGCCGTCGCGTGCATCATCCTGATGAAAGCTCCGAAGACTCACTTGTACTCAGCACCCCTGATCTTAGTGAAAAAGATGCCGCATCGAATGATCTCTCATCCACAATCGACTTTAATGAATACGCCACTGAATCTTTTGCAGGTGAAGAAATCGAAAACGATTCATACAAGGAATCGAGAGAAGATAAAACCGATAAGAATTGTCTCACAGAAAAGGTTTCTGTTTTTTGTCGCAAAAATGAATATTGCAAAGCAGTAAACAACCATTCCAAAATTGGTAAATGCGAGTGCTTACAAAAATTTACTCGCAATGAAAGCGGAGATTGTGTCCCGATCGCAGTGGAAACTTCTGTGCTCAGTGAAAGCATAAAGTCAGAATCAGGTCCCAGTGCTGTTCCTGTAACTTTACCGACAACATCTTCGACTGTTGCTAAAATCAGGCAAATTGTGGTCTCTGCTGATGGAAACAAAGTGATTCAATTACCGGAGAAATCGGTGTCAATTAATGCTTACGCCGTACCCGAAAATTCCAATTATAAATATCAATGGAGACTTGTTTCGCATCCTTCAAATGAAGAAACAGGCCAGATGCAAGATGCAAACACCAATAATGTCAAATTGACAAATCTTCGACAGGGTGTTTATAAACTTCAAGTAATAGTGTCAACGGTTTCAGGTGATGCTACTGGTTCTGCATTTGTTAATGTAACTGTTTTACCACCTAAACGCGTGAACAAACCTCCGATAGTCATCATACAACCATCTAATTCCACTGTGCAATTACCAAATAAAGACACTGTTCTAGATGGCTCCTCTTCGACTGATGACGATAAAATAGTTAGCTATAAATGGGAACCAGTTTCCGTTCCAATCGGTTACCAACCTCCTTCAGGCTTGGAAATGAATACTCCGACTTTACAATTAAAAAACCTGACCCCAGGTGTTTTTCGCTATCAATTGACCGTAACTGATTCTGATGGCGCTCACAATTCAACAGTTGCGACTATAACAGTACTTAAAGAAACAGATTATCCTCCAACAGCAAATGCAGGCCCCGATGTCATCATTAATTTACCACAAAATGAAGTAACTTTAAATGGAAATATGAGTACAGATGATAAAGGAATTGTGGGGTGGTTATGGATTCGGTCACCGGAAGATGAAAAAGGCAAGGCTGTAGATATGGATGGAACCACTACACCGTATCTTCATTTATCAAAATTGGATTTAGGAGTTTACAAATTTTCACTTAAAGTCACAGATACCGCCAATCAAACATCAACTGCTGATGTTCATGTTTTTGTAAAACCTGAAACTAACACCGCTCCAATTGCCAATGCAGGCGAAAATCGACAAGTTTCACTACCATTAGAAAATCCATTGATTTTAGATGGCACAAAAAGTAAAGATAATTCTCCAAAGGGCATTGTTAAATGGAATTGGCGACAATTAGCGGGTCCAAAACAAGCCGAAATATTTAATTCAACTGAACCTAAAACTCAAGTTGACTCTTTAATTCCTGGTATATTTACGTTTATGTTAACAGTTACCAATGCCAAAGGAGTGAATGCCACATCCTTGGTTAACATTACAGTAGTGCAAGCGAAAAATTTAGCGCCCATAGCAAATGCTGGTGGTGATAAAACAGTGGTTTTGCCTGTGAGTGTTTTATTTGTAAATGGTACAAACTCGAAAGACGATATTGGAATTGTTTCCTACAAATGGACGCGCGAACCGGACTCTCTGGCAGCTGGAAAGATAATTGCGAATTCGGACACATCACCTGTTTTGCAGTTAACTGATTTAGTTCCGGGTCGATATTTGTTTAAGCTAACAGTTTACGATGCGCAAGGAGTAAAAAGTTCCGATGTTGCAGCTATAATTGTGAAACCCTCTCAGGCATATAAGGATGAGATTGAGGTTACCTTAAATACAGATATAACTGGCTTTACAGAAGATCAGATGTTGAATATTATTAAAAAATTCGAATTATTACTTAATGATGGTAACAGTGAACAAATGAAATTGTCCAATGTGAGATTAGAACCACAATCTGATACTAAGAGGTATTATTTACTTTTGAAATCAGGTGTTTTTATCTCTTCATTACTCATTTGGATTTTATATTTTATCAGAGTGATGCTCCTTTTCACTGTGGAAACTGCTTCTGGAAAGCTTGTTTCTGGAGTTGAAGCAACAAAAAAATTGAAACGGCGATTGAAAAATGATCCGAACTTAATCATTCCTCAAGTTTTAAATTTGGATACAGTATTATGTCAAAATGATTGTTCGAACCATGGTACTTGTGATCAATACACGAAAAGATGCATGTGCGAAGCTTTTTGGATGGAAGATATTTTTAGGATTTATTTTGGAGACAAAGAACCAAATTGTGGTACGATTTCTTTTCTTTTTTAAATTACAAATTCAAATTCAATAAATTTCTTTACGCAGATTGGAGCATCCTCTATGTTGTAATCATTGCTTTCATGTCTATAATCTGCATATCAGGACTATTTTGGGCTCTAGTATGTTTTTTGACGAGAAAACCTTCGTGTAAGCTGAAAGGACCAAAACTTCGAAGACGTTTTCGCCATCGCACCCGAAGAACAATGAATTCTCATCGTTATACTTTACTCGAAAACAATTGTAACGATGCCGAAAGCAGCGATTTAAACGATTTCGACAGCGTCAATAATTTAGAGATGAATTCGCATAGAAATATGAAAAAGAAGATCAACTTTGCCAGCGATGACTCTGAATCAGATTTAACTTTATTCGATTCATCGACGAGAAATAACATATTGAATCGAGTGAGAAGCGAGAAAAAAGTGAATGCTAATAAAAACTGCGAAAGTAATGTCAAATTCTCTGCTGTCAATAATCTAGTCAAAGACGATTTTAAAGTAAATGCGTAATCATGTTCCTCATCGTAAAAAAAAATTTTCGTTTTTAGTCAATTAGCTTTGCTTCACAATTTTGTTTCTCATTTTAAACTGTGATATTAAATGAAATTTTCTATTACTTTGTATCGCATTTGCGCTCACTTTCGCTCCCTTGCAGAAATTCACCAATCGATTGATGTTTGTGGATTGAACCATCGATTACGAAACAGATTCAAAGCAAAGCGTATTGTGGACTCTGAATTACGATCTGATTTTATGAACATTAGCTTGCTATGTAACAAAAATTTTAACTTTTTTCACTAAGCAAAGTACGTAAGCAGCAACATGCAGAAAGCAATCGAAGAACTCGCTTAGCGAGCGTGCCAAAGTCGAATGCGGCGAGCGACACGAGCCGCAATGAGAAGACGAACCCCGTGCGGGAGACATGCTGCGAGTGCAGCGATCGAATGCAATCACGTTTCGAAACGAATTCGCAATGAAAGCGTCTTCAAATTGAACTTTGATTCGTGTTTTTGGAACCAGAGTCGCGTTTAGTTTCGCGCTGTTTCGCAATGCTTTCGCTCACTTCAAGTTCGACGAACGCGCTTTCGTCTTCAGTCGGCAGCCAATTATTGCGTTCATTGAGTAGACGACATTTGTGGACTCGCAGTCAGTGCGTTCTTTTACTTCGCGACCAAAAATGCTCGAGTCATATACCAGCGACAAAATGGACGGCGAACGAATCTGGAGTCCGAAGCAAACAGTTTCACACAAGCAGCGTGTGTCGCCGAAAAGACTATTACGACATATTGGGAATAACGAAAAATGCGAGTCAAAAAGATATTAAAAAAGCATATTACCAATTGGCAAAAAAGTATCACCCGGACACGAATAAAGGCGATCCCGAAGCGGCGAAAAAGTTTCAGGAGGTTTCAGAAGCATACGAAGTGCTTAGCGACGAATCGAAGCGTAGAGCGTACGATCAGTTCGGTACCAGTGGTCCAGATTTCGGCAGCAGTACTGCTGGAAGCTCCGGTTTTTCTGGTTTTCATTCTTCTGTTGATCCGGAAGAATTGTTTAGGAAAATTTTCGGCGAATTCGGTTTCGATAGATTCACGAACCAAAACTTTGATTTCGCAGAGTCTAATTTCGGTTTTGGTGCCGCGCAAGAAGTTATCCTCAATTTAACATTCAAAGAAGCGGCACGTGGCTGCACTAAAGAAGTGAAAGTGAATGTTGTTGACACTTGTCCACGTTGCAGCGGTTCTAAAAGCGAACCCGGTTATAAACCTGTACGTTGCACCTATTGTAACGGAACTGGAATGGAGACAATAAGCACAGGACCATTCGTCATGAGATCAACTTGTCGAATGTGTCATGGAACAAGAGTTTATATAAAATATCCTTGTAACAAATGTGAGGGAAAAGGTACAGTTGTAGGGCAAAAAACCGCACAAATTCCAGTTCCCGCCGGAGTCGAAGATGGACAAACTTTGCGAATGCAAGTCGGTAAAAAAGAATTGTTTATCACCTTTAAAATAGCAAAAAGTGATTACTTTCGTCGGGATGGTGCAGACGTACATACTGATGTCACTATATCGCTTTCACAAGCAGTATTGGGCGGAACTGCAAGAATCCAAGGCATTGATGAAGATATTACCATAAAAATACCACCAGGAACTTCATCACATACCAGAATGAGATTAGTAGGCAAAGGACTCAAACGTGTGAATAGCTATGGACAAGGTGATCACTATGTCAATTTCAAAATTAGAATACCACAGTAAGCAGAATGATTTAATTGATTGCTTCTAAATGCAGCTTATTTCTAGACGTCTTTCCCGTAAACAGAAAGCATTGATAACTGCATACGCTGAACTAGAAGAAGAAACTCCTGGTACCATCAACGGCATTGTTGACACTAACGAAGGTCAGTATCACAATCGCAGAGTGATACTAACTTTCTTGGTTACCTTAGGGTCAAAAAAATACGCAGCAAAAGAAGAGAGTAGCCAAGAAAGTAGTGCCACTTCTCTATTTGGAAAGATTAAAAAAGCGATTTTCGGTTGATATTTTTAGGCAAGACATCTGTATCAGAAAGCGATATTCTCTCACAAATCAAAAGTGCACTTGAGAAGAAGGATAAAGAAGACAAAGAAAAAGATCGCGCAGCAGAATGAGGTTTACATCATTTGACTTTAAAATTGCGTTTTTATAATTAGATGATAATTTAAACGAAATTTGAAATTTCACCGTTGTAAAGATTTTAAAATTATTAAATCTAAAAAATTTTCGATCAAAATGAATAAATTAAATCAGTTAACATTATAAAAATAATTTTAAATTATTTTTTGCAAGCTTATTTCGAGTACTGTGTCAAGAAAAAAGAATCTTTTGCTCTAAGCATTGCGCAAAAAAAAGAGAAGTTTTCTCGAATAGAAGCTTTTCAAAAAGAAAGTTTCATCTTTTTATGTCGAAATATCACTAAATTCTTGCAAAGCTTCGTTTTGATGTCAAATTAAACTGAAGTTTATATTGCTCAAGTCATATGTTAATATATTATTCAAAAATGAAAACAGCGTTAAAAAAAAGTCGAAAAACTCGACTTGAATCGATAGATTTTGATCGCTTATTTATGTTTTTGTTACTCTTCTTCAATAAAAAGTTTACGACTGCTGACTTTTCGCTGCTGGTCAACGATTGCATGTATTATTAATGGTCCGAAAATGATCTACTTAAGTGCTGTACAATTTTTTTTCTGCTTAAACGCAAATTAATTTAGATGCCTTAAGTTACAATTTCTTAATTACTGAAGATAATTTTATATTTAAACATTGACAAAAAAGAAAATGTTTAAGGTTAATGATGTGATTGAAACAGGAATGCGAGGAAAATTAGCAAGACAACACGGAAAGTAAAGTATAGATTGTGTCACCAAACTTACAGCACTTATAGCCTACGATAAAAGAATTCACTAAAACTATTTCTGCTCAAACAGTTTACCTGCAACCAATTATTATGAATAGTGTTTTGTATACATAAACATACAAGAATATGAAAGCATTTAATACCGATAATTCAAAATTTTCATCGCGCAGTTGTTTTATGATAAGATTTTTCATGTTACGAATCTTTTCAAAAGATTATTTTTATCAATTTACTGTTTGTCGAATCGTTGCAGTGAAACTTACTTCTAGAATAGAATTTTTGTTGAAAAGGGTGTACATTCGTGGCTACATTAAAATGTTATCTTATCCATTGAAAATTCAAGTTTTAAAGCGAAAAGATAGCATACTAATGTGGTCATGATAATACTCATTCATATTCGAATTCACTAGCAATTTCTAAAAATTTTCTCAACTTTTCAATGCACGATTTTTGCACCTCGTGACTTGTTTTGATTACTTCTCACAGAAAACTGCAAAATTACTTTTTGGATGCATTAAATTGATATTGATTTGATTGTATATAGTTAGATTTTGTAATTAAACAACTTAAACGCTATCTAATTTTTAATAATTTTCATTTTCAATAGCAGAAACAAAGTGATAGTTTCATTAAGTTGTTTTCAGCACTCGTTTGGATAAGATCACAGTTTGATTGCTGTGCTATCATTAAAACTAATTGAAATGTGAGAACAGATCGCGAATAAACGAGCGATGAAAGAGCTGAAAAGCGTCTCGTAAAGCTGACTGATTTCAGAGAAAGTGAAATGAGTGAAAGCGAGAAGTGTCCTCCTCTCGTATTTGCATCGAGCACTAAATAATTGCGAAAATTGCGCAACGTTTGGTGCCATCGTTCGCCACTTGCAGCAACTCGCGGAGAATGGCCTCTCTTTAGTGTTCATACACATTAAACTCCTATTAATGTCTCATCCTTTTTGCACTATATTTATTCACTCATTACTCTTATTATTAGCCGTGTGTCAATCGTTGCACCCTCAGTCGACATTCGGTCAATACTCGCAGCATTGTTGCTTCGCTGTGTTTCTCCTCATTTCGAATTCACCGATAGCTCGATTCATTCATTAATCGCTAAAATCGAAGCAAGACTTTTCTGAAAAACTTAAGATTTGGAACTTAGCATTTGATTTGCATTCAGTAAGACTCGCAATTGAATTGATTTCGTTCCACCGTTCGCTCGACCATCGTTCCGTCGAATGAGCCGCGAAACGCATTTATTTGTTTGCTGTGTGCGTATTTTCGTTGTTTGCTTCTCAGTGAAAGTGTGAGAAACGAGCTCTCATTTTTCAAGTTTCGAATTGATTGCGGAAAGAAGAAAAATCGAATCGATTTTTGAGTGAATCGCCTTCCCTCAAAGGTAAGCGATCGCATGTTGGGGGCGCGCACTCATCTCGCCTCCGTGCGAGCGCTGCCCGCATCGTGCGTTGCGCAACGCGCGACTTCGGCGCCGCGAGCGCGGCGAACGCAGGCGACGTCCCCGAATGCGCTTCGATTGCGAGCCGCGAGCACATGTTTCGCGCAAAGCGCCGCGAACGCTCGTAGCTCCTCGCGCAGGGCTCGTGTGTGCTTTGCGGCCGTCTCGCCGCTCGCGTCCGAAGCGAGGGCGCATTCGCGAAGCGGTCCCGAAACGGCGATCAAAGCTTTTCTTTTGCACTCTTCGCTTTCTTTTTCAACGAATACTCATTTTTCGCTGTTCGCATCTCGCATTGCTTTTCGCGAATTCGTGCTCTTCACACAAAGTGATCTCTTCTCGTTCGATGCACAGGCGACCGGCGAACGCTTCACCCGACGGACGGTAGCGGCTTCGAAGTCACTTTCAGTGCGAAGCCAGAATAAGAGCAGAACACAAAGGAGAGAAGAGATCGAATTGTTTGCGTTACTTTTTGCGCTTATTTGAGTGATGCGTTTAAATTCAATCATCGATCGATACATTCGCTGATTGTGGTTCATTCAATCTGACAATCGTGTTTCGAGCACAGCGACTGAAGCAAAGCAAAGTGAAAGAACTTTTGCAGCGAATTCGAGTGACTCAAAGGCAGCGTGAAGAGGACGAAAGAGAAAGGAATAACGAAAGCGATTCAATTGCATGACCAGTTCAGTGAATCTCGTGGACAGCGGCGGAAGTGGAGGCGGTGGTGCCGAAGAAGGTGAGGGTCGAGAGAGTAAAGCTCGCGAAGAACAGCAGCAGTTGTCTCAAGAAACAAAAGATATGCAAAGTAAAAACAACGGCGGTCAAAGTGCCGCACAAAGCGTCAATCATCGCAACTCATCTTGTCAAGTCGCGAACAATGCGATGAGTTCGAAGAACTGTTCTAACAGCAACAACCAAGCGAATGGCAACTCGATCCAATCTTCTGGTAGTAAGTCTGTATCGTCAAAGTGCGGCTCCAACACTTACAATAATAACAAAGGAAGTCAACGATCGACAAGCGGTGGTCAAACATTATCGTCGACCGCTCAGCAAACGCTTGGTCCGCAGGCGAACGCATTTCTCGGCACCGCCGCAATGATATCACCATACATGAATATGAATGCTGCAGCTGCTGCCAGACTGCAAGCAACCACCGCTGCTGCCGCTGCCGCTTGTATTAATCCATACGTTAATCTCCGGTATCCGCCACAAGCACTTGCGGCAGCCGCTGCCGCTGCCGCAGTAAACGCTGGCAATCCATATTCTGTTGGCGGTCCTTTGCCTTCTGCTGGTTATCACACTCATCCCGGTCATCAAATGCTCCAAACACAAAATGCCAATCCTCATGTTAGCGGCCAAACGGTAAGCATTAATTGTGTCTCTTGATCGGAATTTTAGTATTCATCGCTTCTTTTTGCTTACTTCCCTTCCCTTTTTTGCATTTCTGCCGCTCCCTTCAATCCATTAACTTCGAAAGCAATTGTCATTTGCGGCTTTTTAAATTAATAATCAATTTGACATTTCGATTTTTTCGTGGTGTGTGTGTGTGTGTTGTGCTTTGGTGAGAACTGCAGCAATTCGCATAAGTGAGTGGCAGCTTAACAATAATGAAATTAAACCTTCACCCAAATAACGCGACTAAAAAACCAGATGTGAGCCCTCTTTGTTTCATTTTTTCGTGAGCAAGATTTTTGGCCAAATGTATATTACGTGCGGTGTGTTAGATGTCGAGACGTTGCTTTTTCGGCTTATATATAGTTCACTTGGATTATAGACGAATAGCTCTTTACATCGCTTCAAAACATGAATTCATTGAGAGAACTCCATTTTTTCTTTGTTTTGTCACGCTTTTTTTGCTCCTTTCATTAGCTGCTTGTACTTCTTTTTTTTCAGACCTCAAACAAAAAGGCTAATTTCACTACTATTTTCAGCGAGTCTCTTGAATTTCATTATTTAGTATTGACTCTTTGCTTTTGCTTATGAATTTAATGTTGGTTAAATTTTGAGTTTCTCTTTCAACTTTTCTCTTGCTTCTCTTGTTTTTTTACAAGAGTTTATTTGCGTACCAATACTCTCGAGTCCGCATACGCCGACTCTGTTTCCTTACTTAGTTTCAATTTTTATCTCGTTGTTCCAAAATAAAATTTCGCATTCAATATGCAAAATATTTTATGCTCTCTTGCAGTAATAAATTCTTTCAGTATCTTATGCATACCCTAAATTAAATGAGCTATTTAAAATTGTCATACACTAATAAATTAATTTCGCACAAATTTTTAACGCTGCATAATTACAAGCATAAAAAACAAATCATCAAAAGTTTCAATCAGACTTTATTATTTTTATTATTTATTTGTCTATTTGTCATTTACCATTGTAAGAACTATTTATTAATGTGTTAAAAATACGTTACTCTAGTTATATTAATAATAATAATCATGTTTTCACGCTACTTTTTTAGGCAAGGCAGCGGTTAAGCTATAGTTTTGAATAGAATGTGTTTACTCTTTATTCTTACTCCATCTTAATGCATTTGTCAAATTAGAAAAACGCTGGTCGTATTTGTCTTTTTTTATATTAATGCATTCTATCTCGAAAACGGACAATTTATGGACGATCGAGCATCTACTGAAAATGAAAAAGTTGTTGACTCTTTTCTTTTTATTTATTTGTTTATTTTTTCATTATAATTAACTTTTCTATGTGATATTTAACTTTTAAAATCTCTTACTATGGATAGTTAGCCACACTGAAAAACACTCACAACAGAACAACGCTTGTGATTTTTTTTCTATCTTGTTTAATATATGTTAAACAGAATATGTTTTATTTAAATTTTAATACTATCCTCTTTATTTTTTATTTTAATATATTTAATATTCATCTTCTTTTATCTCCAGACATCTTCAATGTATGATTTTTGAAAGAATTGCCACATTCAGAGTTTTTCGATATTTCATTTGACAATTTATATGACAAAGAAGCTTTGAGAAGCAATCTAAGAATAATTAATTCGTGTTACATCCTTAAAAAGTTCATTCCTTTGCTGTTTAAAAATTTGAATATTACTTTATGAGATTAGAAAAAGCGATTATTTTAAGGATAAATCAGTTTTAAAAGGAAAAAGAGGAGCAATTTTTCATTCTTTACTTAAAGAATGGTCAGTGTTTCTACATATTAAGATCTTTTCTTATAAATGGCCTCGGCTCGAATCCTTTTGCTCTTTTCTAAATTTGAATTTTATTTTTGACGTATACTTATTCTTATAGATAAAGGGTAGACGAATAAAACTTTATATTTTTATTATTAATTAAAATTACTCTTGCAAAACGAAATAAGGTTTAGAAATTTTTAAAGATTCATTAGAAATTAAAGGAAAAATCGAGCATCTAACTTATTTAACCAAAAGAAATAATGATTGATTGGAAACTAAATTTTCAAAATTGATTTTCAATCAAATTTCAAATGATGAAAAATTGATTTTTCTTTATAGGTTTGTAAATGCAACTTGGGTAATAAATTCGTCAAACATTTACATATTTATTTATGGTTTTCATGAAAGTAATTTTTCACTTTAAAGTTTTCGTGTGAAATAATTTTTTTATATTAGCCATTTCAAGCATATCAATGAAATGCACTTCATAATCGCTAGGTGACTCTTTTAAATACAACTGAATTACTGATCGTTGAATTTTTTCATTTTTCATTAAATTAATTCATTGCAATCACAACATACAAACAATGTTACATCTTATCAATTCAACACAATTTTAAGCTATATGACGAAACTCATTATTGCTTGATAAAACAAATGAAAAGTTTTCTTTGATTGTAATTAGAGTATTTTTTCCTGTAGCCATCTATCGGAAATGACGCGCATTTAATTGACATACTTTATATACATTTTCACATATATGAAAATATTATAACCTTCATAGATTCGTTAAAGAATCTAGCCACTTTTTTCTTAAAAAAAATTGAAATAGAAAATAAAATGATAATTGTTAAAATCACATTTAGCAGAAAATCAAAGTTGAACTTTGAACAAATCAGCACTGAGATCCATTTGAAAGAAAAAAAATTTTGTATGAATAAATAATTTGATTCATTTAAAAGATCTATTTAAGCTTCTTCAAACCTTTAATATTAAGAATCAAACTTTTAGGACACTTTATTCTTCAGTCCTAAATTGACAAAAAATGCGAATTCTATTGAATATTTTCTCACTTATTAAACGTTTGTCTTACGCTAACTGCTTTATATAATTGTTAGCTTCGTGAATCGACAGTTGACAGGTGTTTTAAATTTTATCCTACAATTTACTTGCTGAATATAACTCGTCTGCAATGTGTTTAATGTTTTTTAATGAAACATTTTCAAACACTTGTAGCATGACATTGAATTACTTAATTCGTAAAATGAATTTTTTATGAATATCTTGATTTTTTTTGAATCCAACACTCAATTTTCCATACATTTTTTCCATTTAATTGTAATTTAAATAATCGTATCGTGAGTTTCTATAAAGGCTAATAGCTTATTAAAAGAAACATTTTTATTTTTAAGCAAGTATTGATTTATCAATTATACCATTAAACTAACTATAAAAAAGTCATTTATTTTTATGTTTGAGAAGTGTGACATTTAAAAAGTTAACAGCATGCATTTAAAAACGTTCATTATTCATCGTTAAAATTCGCTGTGGAAAAAAAACAGGGAAAACCGTTGTCTATTATGATAAAAATCTTCTAAAGTGCCTAGCAAAAGTTTTATTCCTTCGACAGCGTTTGTTTGCTACATCTTTTTTCATCGATAAAATGAAAAATTACAACTAACGAAAACAAAAAAATATTTAAAATTTACGAACAAAATGCAACAACAAACTCATATTTGTTAATAATAAGTTCAAATTTCGCTATGAAATTATTAAAATAATTGTTTACTTTTTCACAAAAAAAATTAAAATGGCTCTTAACAAACTTTTACAAGAAAAAACCTTGTAAAAAAACGAAAAAAGAATGACATTGGTGCTAAAAAAAGCAAGTTCGGCGGCTTATCTAATGCTCTCGGCGCGAAAGTTATAATACAAAAACCTTTCTACTAAAAAATCTGAAATTCATCAAACACATTATTTTAAGGTATAATCTTTGTTTAAAAGTAATAAGCCGATAACCAAAAAAAGAAAAATTAAAGAAAATAAAAGCAGCGCAAAAGCTTGTAAGAATAAACAAAGAATATCATTTTTAATCGGCTTGGTGCAAAAGCACTTTAACCATACATTTTTTCACCACCTTTTTTTTATAAAATATATAATTTTATAACCAACAGAAGAAAATGAAAAGTTAAAATTGTAAAAAAAACCTCTAATACAAGATTAAAAATTGAAAAAAAAAATCATATGATGCCGAACGTCAATCAGAATCTTTTTATGAAAAATTATTTTTATGCCCCTATATAAAAATGTATCAGAAAGTTTCAAATATTTTATGAAAAACAATAAAAATTATTTTGAGATTGAAAATACTCCTTTTTTAATTTGGTACAAAAAGATTTTGTGGATATCTCTCAATGTTTAACAAAACAACATTTCAAGTTTTTAAACTTCCTTTTTAGTGAATGACATTAATTAGAAAGAAATCATAGAAGCAGCAAATCAATAGTTTAAAGCTTAAAAAATTAAAACAATTTATGCCCTATCCAATTGCATATTTTTGAATGTTCAAAATAATTGAATAAAAAATCTTTTATCTTTTTAAAAATTAAAATAATCAAAACCATGTTCTTCTTAAGATTCTTCTTATTATTAGTCTTATTCTTCTTCTTATTAGTCTAGTGTCAATAAGCTTAATTATTTACTTTTTAAATTAATGTATTTAGTTTCTGTCATTCTTATAAATTTACCATGTCTTTTGTATTTAATTTTTCAAAAGGACAAAACTTTTGCTCGGCACTATACATTTCGATGAAATCATGTGAATTCTTCGACACTAAAATCAAATTTTTTAACATGAATCACAGACGATCATATTTATTCAACGAAAGAAAAGGATAATAAAATAGTTCTGCGTTAAAATCTTTACGATTACTTTTAAAAAACTGTTTGAATAGCTGCTAAAGTTTAAAATAAAATGAAAGATTTCATTGACGCACATTTCATCGTTGACATGCGTTATAAGATGTTTCATTTAAGATCTTTTAAGATCATTTTGGACAAGACTTTCTAATCTTAAGCTATCATTAATATTATATAGATCTAAAATTCAATCAAATTCAATTCATTTATCTTTTATGTCAAAACTATTACTTTAGGGATTTACTTACCCTGAGGGTCAAAACTTCTACTGCTTTGTAACGAAGTCAAAGACAAAGGTTGAAGATAAGATGAGAAAATAAAAGCCTTAAGACCGGTGTAGACAAAGACCACTAATGTATTAGAGATCAAAGCTTATTTAAAGATAATAAGATTAGAAAAGATTAAAGATAATCTTTTAATAAATTGTAAGGGAGTAACTTAACACGATTCTGATAAACTCAGAAAAAAAAGATTTACAGTTTAAAATGTGATCATCTCTTGAATTTTGTATGTATTTGTTAGCTTCCCTAAAAAACTAATTTATTTTCAAACCGAGCTATAAGTCGATTTGTACTTTCTGCTAGATTTTCCATAGGCTTGCAAGTTAATCTAATTATGAAATTTTTACGTACTTTGGTTTCAAATAAAATGTTTCGATAATCGAAAGTAATCTTCATTGCAATATCTCACAAACAAACAAAAAAATCTCACAAAAATTGCGATAAAAAATTTTTGATACAAAAAATGCATGTTAAATGATTAAACGAAAAAAACTTATTAAGTAATACTAGTATTAGTTATTACTACTTCGCAGTAATTTGTTATTAGGAGCTACAGGCCAAAATAGGTCACTTCGCATTACATATGGAACTTGAAATATTTTTGTTATTATTGTTTTGAAGACTTTTATGAAGTTCTTTTGCTAACTATAAATCTATAAAATCTTGATGTTTAAAAATATGTTGATGTTTAAAAATTGAATAATTTACAAGTTTCAAAAATTTAACGAATGTGCGTTATTTTTTAATTAATTTACAAATCATACCTTTTTTAAAGTGAACATTGCCATTTTACTATAAAATGAGCAGGTTCGCATTTTGTCATATTCGTTGTCAAATGCACAACATATTTTAATTTAAATTTCATTTTACATACGTTAAAAACTAAATTTTAAAACTCGAATATGAAATTAAATTTTTCACTTAAAAAAAAAATTAGAAGCTCATTTTATCAGCTAAAACGTTATTTTTCACTTATTTTGCAAATTTAAATTCGAAATCCTCAACTAATTTTATAAGTAATTTTAATTTTTATGATAAAAATTAGAAGTTTTAAAATCTACAAACTTTGAACAATGAATGTAATGCAGAATTTTGGGTAAAAATTTACCAGTTCTAAATACGATGGTGAAAACGATGATTTTATGCATTCGAAAAAGTAAAATTGTTATTTGTGCATTTTGATAAAAACTCGCCATTTATCTCACATGATAATTTTTATGCAATTATGCATTTATTTTAAATCTATGACTAAGTAAAGAACTTACGATTTACTTGCATGAATTAAATTAGGTTTAACTGCTGATTTAAACTTTAAAATGAAACGTCAGAATATGTATAGATAAAACGATTATTTTTAATATCTTTTGTATTGTTCCTTTTCTCTATGGTAAATAATTATGCAGACAAGGTTACTTATACCAAAGAAAGCAATTAAAACCATACTTGCACATATTCATTTGTTTTCATAAGTGAAAAGCAAAAAATATCTCAAGTGTTTCAAAGGTGCTTTTCAAGAAATAGAATAAAATGTCATAAACGTTTCATATTAAAATATTTTTTTTTTACTTTAGAGCACAATAAAAACTAGCCATAGAATTTAAACATTGTGACAGCTCTGTTTTTGATCACAAGCAGCTTTTTACCACCGGGGAATGGAAATAAGACAAAATTAAGCAACATGTGAATTATAGTTTTAAATTTATATTCAATAACTAAGTGAAAAGCTAAGTTTTAACGAAAATTCACTTTTAATCTAAAATTACTAAGGCCTCTGAAAATCTGTTGCGCTCGAGACAGACACTTAAACCTTCCTGCTCAATAATTTGCACAGAACATCCGACTAACTCATATTTTATCAAGAAAAATACGCATATACGCTATATTTATACTGTATATTGATTTTCAGTAAATTCTTTTCATTAGATTGAAAATTCAGCTTTCGAATTGCAAATTTAGCCTATTACGAATGAATGAAATTAATTTTGACAGTAACTTCATTATTTAAATTAATCAAGTTGGTTCGTGTTATATATGGTTGAGCGAATGGACAAAACGTGCTCATTATTGCCATCTCGCCATAAATGCATGTACAGTCAATGACAGAATGTTTTCATATCTTATCCATATAAAACCGGTAAATTTAGTGAAAATAATCACAAAACATTCTATCTTTGACTGTATTTATCTTTTATTTAAAGCCACACATCATCAAATTTCGCTTTCGCGCCTTTGTACAATTATGTTTATATTATGTGTGAACCATAATAGTTCCAACTTTTATTTTTTATTCTTACCTTTTGTTTCTAATATTAATGGACATAATGTCGAAAATTATTTCATTATTTATTTTTTGGATAAGATTACATTCATACCTTCAGCTTCATTGAATTAATTTGCTATCTTATCAGCAAAAATACATTGAAAAAGCCTGTTTTGAATGGAAGAGAACAAATTAGTCTGAACGAAGCTAAATTCCATTAACAAAAGTTCATCTTATTAAGCATTAAATGCAGCCAAATACTGGAAAAAAGTGCAACTAGTCGTTCTAAAAGCTCTAATTGAAAAAATTCCCACTATCGTTTCCTTTTTAGAAAATTCATTTAGCGTGTTAGCATAATTTTTGAACGATATTATCAAAATGAATTCGTAATTGAACCAAATTTTTTCGAAACAACCATTAACTATCGCTTAAAATTGATAATTGAACAGAAAATCAATTGCATAATATTTTTTGTAATCTTAATTTTTATCCTTAAAAGTTTAAAGTAATAAAGTAACGATGTTGAAGAATGAAAAAATTGAAAATTATAAGTAGCGACTTTCTTTGTTTTGTTTTTCCTTTTTTTTCTCGAACAAGTAAGAAAATACAAACAGAGTTTGAATTTCAAATTAAAATAAAATGAAAGCAAAAGTTTTTAAAGAAATTTTAAAAAAAATGAAATATTGCTTCTCGTGAATAAAGTCATGTACTATTTTGAAACACTTTTATTTAGAAACTGCTTCTGGTTTTTAGCAAGTGAAAATTGATTTACTTTACCTTCAAAAAAGCAATATTTTATTTTATTTTATTTTTTTAAATTTCTTTAAAAAAACTTTTGCTTTCATTTTACTTTAATTTGAAACTCAAACTATGCTTTCTTATTTGTTAGTGAGAAATTTATCAGTGAAATAGGCGAACAAATAAAGCGCAACTGTTCTTTTTCAATTGTAACTTTCAGAAATGTTAAAGAACTCGGGCAATTGTTCTTTTTTAAATACGAACAAAAAGAGTTATTATGGCGTTGTCATTGATGGCAATTAATTTTAAATATTGAAAAACGCTTTGGATGAGTCGCTCGTCGAACTATCCTTGAATTTTGAAGATTGCAGATGCATCCGGTGATGTAATTGTACTGTACTTACTCGCGTGTATCTTTGCAAACATTTTCTCTCAATTCTTTCACAATTTGCTAGCTCTTTTTTCAAATCAAACGCGACCGAGACTGCAAAAATGGCTTTCAAGAAAGTCAATTAAATTTGACATTTTTAAAACCAAATTTAATCTCAACTTTTACACACAATAACATCGATTAGCTTTAGCTTTTGTAAAAAACACGATTGAATTTTCAGCTATTTTATTGTATAAATTTTTTTTTTAAACTAAAGCTTAATCATTTAATTTTATTACTTACCGTTCAATGTTAGATTATTTTTAAAATAAGCTTTCAGTAATACTGTTGTTCTGTCTAAAGGCCTTTGTACCCAGCATTCGTATAAAAAAAAATGAACTAACACAGCACCATTGACAATCGCTCTATTTTATTATTTGATGTTCTCTTTGCTTTTGATCACTTGTCAATCTTTCAAAAATAGGAAACTACTGCAGAAGTAAATTTCGTTAACATATTCGAAAACAATTTGTAGAAGTATTCTCGAAAATGGTTGAAACATTTTTTTTCCGCTAAAATATTTGATTTTTGCATTTTCTGAAATAAACTTCATAAACATCTACAATACTAAGCACTGAACATTAAACACTTTTTACATTAGACTCGATTGAATGTTTTTTCTTTTTTGTATTTAACTATTTCGCTGAAAGCCAATTTTCAGTACCGCATTCGAACAGGATGTTTGAAGAAAAAGATGCGAACAATCAAATAAGATTGAAGAGCGAGGTGATTGGTATCGCGAGTTGAATAATAGCAGATAGAGATGACAAATTAGCAGAAAAGCGAAATGCAGAAAGATGCAAGGGGAGAAGGTGAAAAGTATTTATGGCTTGTTCACGAAAGATGATACTAGATGTAGTTGGCTGTTTTGCTCGCGAAAGAGCTGTTGGCCACCATTCCTGACACTTCTTTCAAGGCTGATGCTTAGCGGTGAAACGGAGGAACGATAGTGTGACTCTTGCTGCTCCTCTGCTCTATTCGCCTCAGCCTTCGCTGATCGTAACTCGCAGTGAAGCAACGAGAAGCCGGATCGGTGTTGCTCTCTGTACATTCGCTGCAAAGCGGATCCGAGAAGAAGAGTATCGATTTGTTGCGCGATTTCACGTTTTGCGAATAGCTCACTACGATCGCATCTCTGTGAAGGCAAACGCATCCACCTTCGAAGGGAGTGTGTATAGTTGCTCTATAGGCTGTGTGTACAAGCATCGCTTTGTATTGTTGATGTATTCGAGTCGCAATCGATAAAAGCGAGAAAGAGACAATAACTATGGCAAAGAACGAGGCCTCGTCGTCGAAAAAAGTGCCTCTCTACAGCAAAGTGCTCGAATCCGGCGCTCATCAAAGCTCGCCGGTGTGCGGTGGCGGAGTGCCGCACTCGAACTCGCCGTCTCCCCGACCGCCGTCAGGCTCACAAAGCGGCCACTCACAAGACCACTCGTCCGCCTCCACCGCTTTTGCAGCAACTACCACTCTTACTCAGATACCAGCAGGAAATGGTGGGTGTGGCGCTAGTAACGAGCAAGGGGGTGGTGTTACTAACTCTGGTTCTGGTAATTCGGCGAATGTATCGCGTAAAGTACCGATGGGTTCGCAGAGCACTAATGCTAGTCGATCTAAAGCCGGTCCTGGTGGAGGGCAGTCTATTAAGTCTTATACTGGTTCTAGTTATTATTATAGCAGTAATAGTGCATCTTCAAAGGTATTATCATCTGTCATCTCTTTATCTATTGTCGCCCATTCATTCGTCAATGCGTACAGTGCTGGCCAAAAACTTGCTTATCCGATCCTCTTATCTCATATCTAAAATTGAAATAAAACAGTTTGGAATGGAGAAAGATTGGTAACTTTTTGGCCAGCACTATACTATCGCTACCTAACGATCGCCTTAACATAACTGAGGCTTTCATCTTCATCACTAAGTTGATGATGATCAAAAATTAAGTTTTTTTCTCTCTCACACTAATCTGTGTCTGTGTTGATTCCAATTCATAGTACGAAGAGTGACGTTTTGTGTATACATTGTATGATACACACTTGTGTGTACACAATGTAATTGTTTCGTCGACTTCGTGTTTTACACTCTGTAAATGTGGCCATTCTTTGATAACAATTATGGCGATTCTGTAATTGCAAAGCCATGCAATAAACGAAGGTTTCTTTTTTAGCGCAAAGAGAGTAATGAAGCACGTCTCCGCTAAGATTACATTTGCCATCTGTTTAGTCTGCTTAATGTAAATAAATCGAGAATGTGATGAAAGATTACTCTTCTTCTGCGCTGTGAATCCGTACAACAGCGATTTGATCGCGTTGTGTGAGTGGACTGCGTGACAGATAATGTATTCGCTATTTTCTCTCATAAATGTAGTGCTACAATACGCTAACTTCCCACCCTTTTCCATTGAACAATTACCCTTGAGCTTGTAACAGCACAAATCCATATTTTAATCACGTCTCTCATTTTCAGCTATATCAAGCATCTCGAATGCCAGCCTCATCTTCATCACCACCGGTCTCATCATCAAACACTAGCGGATCTTCCTCTCAAGGTTCGTCTACTTCTGGCATTGGATCGAGCGCTTCTTCCACATCCACTGGCGTTGGTGGCAATAATGGTCCATCAGTCGGCTCCTCGAGTCAGGGAGGCGCTGGTAATGGAAATAGTTGCGCGGAGCAGTTAAGCAGAACCAATCTTTACATAAGAGGATTGCAGCCGAATACTACAGATAAGGATCTCTACGGTCTTTGTGCTCCGTAAGTAACTTTCATTCATTCTTTGTTTCGCTCATCACTCATTTTATTTTGCAGTTACGGTGCTATAATTTCGACGAAAGCTATACTCGACAAAAATACCAACAAATGTAAAGGTTAGTTTGCGAAAAAAATTGAAATCAATTTAAAATGAAATGACTGAATATGAACTAATGGAATGTATTCTTAGGTTATGGATTCGTTGACTTCGAATCTCCACTTGCCGCAGAAGCGGCAGTTAAATCACTGCAAAGTAGCGGTGTACAGGCACAAATGGCCAAGGTTGGAAATCGCACTTTCAATTGTGCTTCATTTTTTTCTCATTGTTTTATTTTCACCTTTTAACATGCTCTTAGTCCGAACCCACCCATTTTATAAAAGTTTCGTTTTCGCCACAATTCTAAATCGAAAATATGTTTGAAATACACGTTTCCATCTTTGTCTCTTTAGTGCACAGACACAAGCCGGGTCAAAAACACTATTTCAAAAGCTTCAAATTCGGTTGCTAATAGCGCTACTATAATGAACTATTCCAATGCTACTGCTCCTTCTTACTCTTCTTCTGTCTACACTTCAAACAGGCCATCGGTGAGAAGCATTAAGCATGATTAGAAAAAGCCGTTTTATTCGACTCTTGCTCATACTAACCATAGTGCTCGTGTTCTTATCTTCTCCAAAATTTGATTTAATTTCTTATACAGATACAGTCTCTTCCATTGCAGCAACAGGAACAAGATCCGACAAACCTGTATATAGCCAACTTGCCTCCATATATGACTGAAACTGAATTGGATGCGATGCTAAGTCCTTATGGTACGGTTATTTCAACGAGAATATTACGCGATAGCAATCACCAACCTCGTGGTGTTGGTTTCGCAAGAATGGAGTCTAAGGAAAAATGCGACATGATCATTCAAACATTTAATGGCAAATTGTTAGCGGGTAGCAAAGAGCCTTTGTTAGTCAAATTTGCTGATGGGGGAAATAAGAAGAAAAGTCAGTTCAAAAACCAAGAACCAAGATGGAGAGAAGGAAGTAACGACCAATTGGCAGCTTTCGCATACGCAGATCAACAGAATGTCACACAAAATGGAGTTACTGCTGCTCAATTGATGCCAGCATCACTAATCAACGCAGCTGGTTATCATCCTCATCAGCGATCCTACTCTGCGACGCCAGTCACCGCAACATATCCCGCTGCGGCTGCGGCCGCGCTTCAAGCTGCCGCATCTGCGAGTCCATGGATGCATCACGCCACGCAATATCATTTGATTCCATCTCAACACATGCAAACACAGGCACAAATGATTCCATCACATACACAGCTCGATCCCAATACCGCCGCTTTACATTTTAGCGCATTGATGCCGCAATTGTCCGCTCAGATGTCACAACTTCAATTGTCGGGACATTCTGTAAGCATTGTCGATCTTAGAATGATTTGATACAAAAATTGCTTTTCAGTATATGACTGGAACTCCAACAGCTGCCTATGCAACTGGAGCGACACCAGGCGCCATTTATGCCCAAACAGGAACCCCGATCATTCAGCAAGTGGCTCTTCCAGAGGTAGCTAGCGTTGAATGAGCGCTACATAATTATTCTCGTAACTAGGCTGGAGATGGCCCAAATCATCCAAGCAGTGGCAACTCGTCTGTCGGTCCTCAAGATGACATGGGTCAAGGCCCACACTCGTATCCTGTTTACACTCCTAAATGAGAACTACTTCATCTTTAGGTTTTCAATTCAAATCCGAATATTTTGTTTGAATTATTTTTCATTCTCAACAAGAAATCTTGTGTTTAAAAATGAACACCGATTAAGTGTTTGCGTGAGGAAACCGCTTCACCATCTTCACTGTAAAATGACGTCATTATCGCTTCCTTTCCACTCTTAATGACGAAATTTGATAATTGGATCAAAACAGTGATTGACTAAACCGCGAAAAGAAGAAAAATTTATTTTAATACCGTTTGTATTCTTATACAACCGCTCTCTTTTCCTTCTTTTACGGAGGTCAAATTAAGCGGATGTGTAATTAAGTTTTTCGTCCTTTGGTTAATTTAATAATAATTCTGATTAACGATTGTTGTAATAATGAAGAAAGTTTAATTTGATTAGTGATCAACTTCGTGACTCCAGTGAAATTTCGGAAACAATTTAGTTAACAAACATCTTCGAATTGTCGATAAGCTCTTTGTTCTGACTAATAAATTACAGAAACAAGCTGAAAATTGATTGTTTCGATGCTAACGAATTTCTTCATTCTTCTCATTCATCTTTCTTGCTGTTCGTGAAGTTTTTAATCTCATCATTAAGTGCACACTGCTCATTGAATTCATGTGTCAGTGCTTCGTTTATTCTTCACTTCCATTCTCGATTTACATTATACGTTGCTCATCGTTCGGATCTTCATTTGCGCTTCATCATCGCATCACACGCAAACTAATTCACTCATCAATGAAAATGATGCAATGTCATCAAACAATATAAGTGCCAATTTAGGCGAAGAAAATCGAGAGAGTTATTCATTCGACGGTGAATTGATTCGCAATCGAAGCTAACCTCGACTCAAGAACAAGGAACTTTTGGTAAAGAGGAAACCTAAATTGTAAAGAGAATGAACACAGTGGTCTTCCTTTAAACTACATGTTTTTTTAAGAAATAAAAGCTACAAATCTAATTGTGATCTGAACATGGTAGCAGTTTAGATGCTGGTTGACGTGCGAAGAAGCAATATTACTACCATTGCAGAAGGTACTCGCTGTAATCTGCTTTTATTTTTCACAGTTGTTATCTACTGGCCTCTGGCAATGACTAGTAGCTTCAACTCGAAACCAAAGAGTGCCTGTTTGACGAATTCCAGAAATAAGATCGACTGTTTAATCTTCACGTACTTCACAATTGGACGGGAAGTGTTACATCATTCAGTGACCATTTATTGATTCTTGTTACTATTAAGAATAGCGAAGAAAAAAGACAAACTAATATAAAAGAAGCGAGAGTTTTTTATTTTGTTACTGAAAACCGTCGTTTTTATTAGAACTGCTGTACAAAAAGGTAGCCTCAAAGATTTGTTTGTAATATTTATTTAAATACACTTAGTTCAGAAGAAAGATCGTTGAGGTTGCACTGTGACATTCCCCTCGATGAGAGAGAACTATTGTTAACTTAACACCCATAAAATTTCTTGTCAATCGGTGCCGTATCTGCCCTCAAAAGATTCGGTCACTGATCATTCGAAAATTATCGGATGCGTTTTAAACACTACAAATTGAAACAAACGCAAGCGGAAAACGTAGAGAGAAAAAAGTGTATTCGGCTTGATTGTCGAGAACGATGAGTACAATCCGTTGTACATAAACCGCAAGATTCGAGATCATTGTTCATTATGCATCGAAACTCACTGTATTCATTGATTCATTGAGAAAAAATAAAGCGAGAATAAAAAAATTTAATTGGTCTCGTGGTTAGGTTCCGAGTGTCATTCGCTCTCAAGCACTCAATTTTCTTCTTCTTCTTCTTCTTCTGCAGCCTCAAACTTTTCACCGAAAATGCGTGTAACACTTCCTGCTTTTTTAAACCAGTCTTACCACTCGCCGCACTTCTGGTCTTCCATCGAAACACTTATAAAAAGAAGCCATTCATTGCCAATGTCAACATTTTGCAGCAATTATGCAATTATCGTTTATTAAAATCAAATCGCGTGCGAATTAAAATCCGCTTTTTGATCAATTCAAAGTGAAGAGTCTTTAATCGCATCAAGCCTTTATAACATCTATCATCGCGCTGCTCATCCTTTTGATTGCCACTAATCGTTGCCGAGGTTAATTCAAACCACACAGCTTTTTGTAAGTAGAATCTTGATCCAAATTTCAGAAGCAAAAAGCTGTACAATACTACGAAAAAAGCATAATAAGGACAGGACCTCGTTGTTGCCGTTCTTTAAACGCTAACTTTTTTTACATCAATTTCAAGGGAAGAGCGGTGATGGAAAGATGAGAAGGAAGGGTTTTCAGCTAACAACAACAAGTTCATGTTTAATGTTTCATTTGGTGACCAACTGAACTAGAATTAACCATTCCTTTTTTTTTAAAGCAAACAGCTTATTTCAAGCGAGCATCAGAGTAGCTCCATTCACGAAGTCGACATTCACGCGTTTTGCGGCACGTTAAAAATGCAAATTAACATTTCTTGCCTCTTATTGTGCTTTATGTTTATGCTTCTCGCGAATATATGTCACACGACGAGCAGATCATATAGTCTTGATAAAAGTAAGTTTCTTTTCTAACATAGTTTCGCCCAAAATTGCAAAAGAATTTTTTTTTGTATAAAAAAATTAAACTTCGCTGTGTTCACTTCGATTTTTGTGTACAGGACTCGAAGACACTGTTTATAAAGGAACTGTTTTATCGTACTCTCAGAGACTCCATGGTCTTAAGTTCTTGAATCCATCCGCTCGACAAATGTCACCATCGAACGGCGCGGAAAATTCCACTTTAGAAGATTCATTCAGCGAGCTATTGTTCGACGCTATTGCTGAAAAGTTTAAGTCAAAAGTGAAAAGCGGCATTCACCCGATGGGAATACCTTCGATGGATCCGTTGAGACTTGAAAGGATTCATTTGGAACCAACAATAGGCGGTGATCCTTTTGACATCACTTTAAAAAACGTTAGAATCCATGGTCTTTCTTCGTTCATCGTGCGAGACTTAACACCGAAATTAAGTGAGCTTAGGTTTCGTATTTCTATCATTTTTCCCACTCTGGTTGCCGAATGTCATTACGCAGTAAACGGAAGCATATACGATGTGCTCGATGTACACGGTACAGGTTTCGGAACTATGGAATATGACGATGTTCTCTTGCGTACATCTGTTAACATGGAATCAATTAATGGTAGTCTGAAGATCATATCGGCCGATCCGCCGTATGTAGACTATGCAAAAACGATGATTACGCTGAAGAGTAACGACGGAAGAGTAACATCTGGTTTAAGTTCAATAGCGAACGAGTTAGGACCAGTGTTATTTTGGATGCTGGCTGATCAAGTGGTCGAAGAAGTCGATTCTTATATCGCCACGTTTTTAAATGAGGCAATTAAAAGCTTTAAATTACCAGCGAACTTTAAACCAGTTGTCACTTGGCTAATAAAACGCAATTCGATTCATGTAAATCCTCTCCTCAAGCGTTTGTTTCCAATATCTTCATTCGGCAATCTATTTCAATCACTCGCTGGCCTCAAGCATCAATTTAATATCCCGATGGTTTTCGAGAGTCTTCGGTCTAATTTCCGATCGAATCTGAGAAGATTTCTGTAAATTTCAACGAATCTACGCGTATTTATATTCCATGCTTTATTTATTTAAAATCTATTTTGTATTTATAATTTTTAATAGTATGCAATTTGTACCGAAATCACATTCATTAACCTTTGAGCAGCCAAAATTCAAACTTTTTTTAAATTTTAACTTGAGCTTTTAAAAAGCATTTTATAAAAATTATTTATTTAAACTCATTATCCGATTCACTTATTTTTGAACAATTTTTTTAAGTTGCGTAATTTAAGGCTCAAGTCGTGTCACATTACGAAGATCCGTTCAAAATAATTATTCTACTCTAGCACTCATTTTCGTTATCAAAACAATTTATTCGCGAAAATTTTTAATTTATAAGCAATGAAATTACGACGACTATTGTGCCAGGTATAAGCGTTATTATTATAATTATTATCACGAATTTTTCAGAATATAATGTCAGCAATTTTAAATGCGTTTGTCTTCTTCGTTTATTTCTCTTAAAATTGAATTTAATTCTCGTTGAATTTAATTTGACGTCTTTTCAACATTTAAAGTAAGTTCAACGAGTAGTCTGAACTTGTGCATCTTCAACCTTTTGTTAATTAACATTGTTTCTTAGCTGTTTTAATGCGCATACTGAAAAGCTTTAATTTTCTGTTCTTAAGCTCAGAAATATCGACTTGGTTTGGATTAATTTAAGCTACAGCTTAAAAAAACGGACGTATTCAGTCTTTGCAATAAGAACTCGTCTGACTTATTAGTTTTGTTATTAAAAGAATTTAACATCAAAAGTTTTTTTGCATAAGACTCACGTTTTATGCATTCGCATTTTAAAGAGAGCTTCATTGAAAGCGTGTCCGAACTGAACTTGCACAAAATTTGATCTAAATATTTGTTAACAGTTTATTCAAAGAAATGCAAATTTATCTTTCAAATGAATGCTTAATAATCAATTATTTCCATAGTTTTTTTTTGGAAAGATCAAGCTATTTAAGCATATAAAAAATTAAATTCTTAAAGCAACGCCAATTCTTGCAATTCAACTTTGTTTTTCTGCGAAATAATTATTTCGATTCTCAACGTGTTGGGTTAGCTTTGTGGGTTGGCGAGCAGTGAGTGGTACTCAACAGCGGCTGATGGATTTCTCGCTTGTTAGTTACTCACAAGTTTGTTACTTTTATTTTTACTACACTGCGAGTAGAAAAATTAAATGAGAATTAGTCATGTACACATATGCATATGTATTCATTAATTGTTCAGTAATAATTCACAAGTTTCAATTTTAATTGCGTTTCTGTTACGACACATTCACTTAAAATTGAAACTTGTGAATTATTACTTTATTGCTTACACATGTTCTCGGGGTTCGCTCTAGATGTAAACATCCTAAACTTAAACTAAACTTAAAGTTAAAGCGAAGCAGTATCATTTGGTCTGAAGAAGGAGACAGTGGTCTCCGAAACGTTACCACTTTGCTTAGTGTTGAGCAAAATATATTTTTGCCTTTAAGCAAAAAATCAATTAATGAATATTTTACTAGGCAAAAATAACTGAATTTTGTGTTATAAAAATGTTGATAAAAAATATGCATATGTGCATATGTGCAACGAATTCATAAGCAACTTGAACAACATCCGTTCGTCACAAACATTTATGCTTCGGTTTACAAAACAGAGTATTTTCTCGCTTAGATCAAAACAACTTATGAAAAAAATTACATTTTCCATTAAGACTGTTTGTGTTATTTCGAGTAAAAAAAGAGAAATTATGCGTCAATGGAGTTTGAAAAATTGTTTTATTTAAAAAATTTGAGCATTTTTTAAAAATATTTTATGAAAACTTTGAAGAAAAAAGTTATTTAAGTTAAAAGCTATAAAAAGTTGGAATTCTGCTAAATATTTGTGCATGCTTTTCATCTCTCTATCATGCATACCACTCATATATGCTCTACATACAACTTATATGATAAAAGCAATCGATTTTAGCGTTTTAAAATTATGTAATTTTTCATTCGATTTCCAATACAATGTACTAAAATAAAACGATTCTTATTTAAAGTTTAGTTTCCACTAGAGCAAAAACCGTCCCATCTCTTGAGGCAAACGAAAGAAAACCACAAATATCATAATCCGCTTTCGCTTAAACCCGTACGATTCGTAAAACCCACACACCTTGTGACAGAGTTTCGACTGGACAGAAATAGGCGCGAAATGACGTGACAGTAACAAATGTTAGATGATGTTGTGCGATGTATGACGTTCTTAAGCCCAATCTAAACGAAACTTTCTGTCCACTCTGTACATTGACGGCTTTGGATAAAATATCAATAGAAGGGTTCTAAGCCTAGAGAAAATTAATGGCCGTTTGTTCATGAATCACATCTTAAAGCAAAATTTTCTTGAAACTTCATAAACAATTTTCTGCATTTGCCTGAGTGATTATATAAGAGGTGTGCATGTTTAGGAAACGGTAATAAAATTCTATTTTTGCTACTACCACAAATGATAATCGCAATGAACAATGGTAACAATGTCGTTATGGAAAGGTAAAGAATTGTGGAAGTGGAATGAGCATGAGTTACAGGCCAAAGTATATAAAATGTGCTTTGGCCCATAATCTTATTATAAAAATCAGAAAAACAATATTTTGGAAACCATAAGCTTTTTATAGTTTTTATAACCTAAATTCTTATTTCAAGTTCGGGTCTAGAGCATTAGAACCTCTAGATCTAACACCCACATTAACTTAACAGGCAGAACTTGTTCTTATCAAATGCTGAATTTGACGCAAAACCATGTTTTTCTGATTTTTCTAAAAGCATTTATGGGCCAAAGAACATTTTGATATATTTTGGCCTTTAGCTCATGAAGGCTACTTTCTACAAGGTTGTAACCATTGAGACTTTTGTTAAATTTGATAAGAGCTTTGTGAATACCACACACTGTATTGGACCTTACACACAAAAAATTACTCGAGCTTAAAATAGAGATGTAATCACCAACCTAATCAAAATTTTTCATCTTCATTTTTATCTCATTTCGAAATTGTTTAAAATACATTAAACATAAAGCATTTTAAAACAGCAAATGTCAGCGATGCATCAAATTTAATCAATAACAAAAATTTTGTATTTGAATTACTTTCTATGCACGAATATCGCAATTTACCTAATTTCATTAAAATTTTAGAAGAAAAAGAACTTTCTCTCCATGATCATTTGATATTATTCAGAAAGTCAACAACGAATTATCAAAACTCGCTAAAAAAAAGTTGATCAAGTCATTAGAAAAGAATGCTGTTTACAAATCTGTTACCTCATATTCAAGATTTTGATATGAGAAAAACTTTGAAATTTTCACTTTTAACAAAAATTGCAGTTGAACGATTTTTATCAAATTATAAATAAATTTTTAACGATCACCGCCGTAATCTTACTGCAAAGAGCATCTAAAAGCTTTTATTTTTCAATTTCAACTCATTTTTATTGTCGAAAGATAATAAAATTATTCCATTTGATTAAAACACTTGAATTTTTGAGCACATAAGTTAGCACATATTTTTCACTTTTTTTAGCCCATATCACATCAAATATTTTGGTCCATTTTGAGCATATAAATTCTTGTCGCTAATTATTATATTATAGTGACATAACTTATATTGTTATTTACATTGTTGTATGCTTTTCATCTTAAATATATTCAATTGTTTATTTCGGTTAAATGATCAATGCCTTTTCAACGAATTCAATTCAAAGATTCAACAAATTCAAAGAATTTTTATCCGGCGGTGACCATTCAGAGCGCTTCCTCGTTAGAAAAATTTGTGCTCAGCTTCACACAAAGTTTGCGCTTTTAACTTGAATCACATATGGAGCTGTATGAATATATAAAATTGTTGAGCTAATACTTATTAATGTTCGAGCACGTATCACTATGTTATTATAATTAACTATGTCATGATAACCGAATATCATACAATGCCTTTTACAATCTACGAATTTAATATTAATGGAGCATTGGGTTAATCAATTGAAACTGTCATTGTCTGTAAATTAAATATAATTCAACTTGTCACTATTATAAATACTTGCGTGTTAGATTTTTAGTTTTAATGAAATTTATTTAATATTTTGGCTTTTCATTCTTTTTTTATTTGAACTTTCACCAAGAGTTTATTTCATTTCATTTATGAAATTCAATTCAAAAATTTGTTTCTTTATTTGCTATGGAAGTGTTTGCAGCTATTGTTAAAAACGTTTTTCTCTGACATAATCTACTTATAAAAAATTTATTTGAGCAAAAAATTTTTAGAACATTCGACGTTTTCGAAGAATAAATAGAAAAAATATTTTCCGTAGCTGATTCCAGAGATTTTCTTCACGCAAAGCGTTGTGAAATCGATAGCTCGATTCATCGAGAATTTAATTCTTTTAAACTAATTTTTACAGCTTCTGGATTCTGCGAAAATTTTCGAATTGCACATTAATTACTTGTTCAAACTTTTTTAGCTTTTTAAGCTGTTTTCTTTTGTATCATAAAAATTACAGTAAAACCTAACCTAACCTAACGGACATCTCTCTTGAGCGATCACCTCCACTAACGGACACTAAAATAAAATACCTTCTTAACTTAACTCAATTAAAGATACTCTCTCTACAACGGTCACCTCTTTATGAAGGTCAGATTTTTTGGACCCTTTGGTGTGCTTTCTAGAGAGGTTTTACTGTAGTTGAGTAATTGAGAATCGAGCATATTGTTGCAGTCGGGCGCTTATTGATTGGTGGCGATATAGTGAGATCATGTTAACAAACAGCTTTTGCAAGCTTTCGAACAATGATGAAAGCAAATATCGTTTTTATTGTGTTTCATTTCGTATGAAAAACTTCCTTTTTCGTTTGCGAAATAAACGTGAACACAATACGAAGCTTTCAGGCGGAGGCGAGAAATGCAAGAGCAGCCGATTTTGTGTTTTGCATTTGCGAGTGAAATGTCACTTTGTTTGAATGCGATAAATTTGTGAAAAACATCAAATTTTGTACTAAAACAATGAATTTTGCATTGCTCCTTACAACGAAATTGAAGCCAATTCGCAAACATGCGTCAGTCATTCGATATTTTTCATGCGATTAAAAACTTAAAAACATGAATCGAAAAGCGATGTTAGCATTGAAGCTGATTTGAAGCCTCGCTATGACTTTTGTTCAAAACTTTCACGTTTGCAGCGGCGATAGGAAACGCAGTGTAAGAGCAGCGCTCTGAGCGAAGAATCAAATCGGAATGCAATTAAAAGCGGCAGTCGCAAAGTTTTGTTGTCTAAACGAAAAACGACAAAAACACAATTACACAACTCTTTGAATGAGAGCGTACGCGTTTCTCCGCGTAGGTGTGACTGCGAAAAGTTTGAATAGCTTTATTTATGGCGTGTATTCGGAAATTCGCACCGCTACTCGCCATCAGCGAACAGCACTGCGTTCCGACTGAAGTTCAGTGAATTGAGAGGGAGAGAGTGAAGTGAAGATAAGCAGTGAATAAGAGAATGAGAAGATAGCAAATTCTCTCCGAAGGTAAACGCCGCCTCGTTTCCGTGGCGATATACGTTCGGTTGCATGAAGTACTGCTTTTCGCAATTTGCTTTCTTTTCAAACACTGAAAACTGATTTTCAGCGACAGAACATTAAGTTTTTCACTCTGTTCGTGACTTGCGAAACCGGGACAAGCATTCGCTTTCTTGCTTCTCACTTATGACTGCACACGTAAGTTTCATTCACTTTCACTCACTTTGCTCAAACTTTGCTCCAACTTTGCTTCACCCAAACGAATTTTAGGCGAAAGCACAGCAAACTCGTCTGTTGCTTCCTCATCCGAGCGAAAAGTATATCACGCTTATAAATAGCTCGCTCGTGTTCTTGAGCAAACTCAAGCTTTCACTTTTTTTTGAGTATTCATTTTAGAAGGCAAATTAGTAGCAAACAGTTTGCGATCACGCGGACATTTCGCTGCTGCTGCCAAATTAATCACTCGATGTCTGCGTACTGTCTTGCTGCTGAAGTGCGAGCCATTCTATGCAGGTTCAGTTTGGTCGCCTTCGATCGCTCTCTCGTTCGGTAATCAACTGCTTTCAAACACTGCCGATCGAACGCTCATTTCTTCACTTTTTAAATTCGTTTTCAAACAATTATTACGCTGCGCTTTTTCATCCGAACGCAGTTTTGAAAGTTTGAAGCTTGTGCGGTCGAATAAATTAGCATTCATCTGAATCGAAGTCGCGAATTGTTAGGCGAGTTTTTAATCACAAACTAATGAGCGGTTTTCTTCATTAAGCATTCGTAAAACGAACAAAATGTGATAAATTCTATTGAAAGCAGCGATGAATCGAGAGAGCGAGAGTTTAAAGAGCGAAGTGGTGAGAAAATTTAGCAGCGTTTGCAAGCTTTTATAAATATTTTATGCGAAGCACTATTTTTAATGCGAAGATGGAGTAAAAGGCGAACAGAAAAGCGATTGTCTTTTGCCAACAATGATTGATAATCTCTCTTCTTCACTTTCTTTTTCAGCGAAATTCACCGCAATGAGTTACACGCAAATAGAAGAGAATGAAACAAAGCAATTCAAAGCGAAAATTTTATGGCCTAACGTATTCATAATCAGCACTTTGCACATAACCGCTTTATACGGTTTCTATCTGTTTTTATTTTGGGCTAAATGGCAAACTATCGGATTCACATTAGTTTTATATGTTCTCTCTGGTCTCGGTGTGACCGCCGGCTCTCACCGACTCTGGTCTCATCGCAGCTACAAGGCGAAATTGCCTTTGCGTATTCTGCTCGCTGCATTTCACACGATCGCCTGTCAACGCGATATCTACGAATGGTCTCACGATCATCGTATTCACCACAAGTATTCGGAAACCGACTCGGATCCGCATAATGTGAGACGCGGTTTCTTTTTCGCTCACGTCGGCTGGCTGCTACTCGATCGCCATCCGAAAGTTATTGAAAAGAAAAAGCTGATCAATTGCAATGATTTGCTCAGCGATCCTGTTGTCTACTATCAAAGAAAGCAAGTAGTTTCTTGACTCTGTAATTTTTAAAAATACACACACTCGAAACACAATTACGAGCAGCGGGGGGCTTTGTCTGTGCGATAATTCAACGTGTGTCGCTGTTTGCTTTTTCTCTTTTAGTTGCTTGCCTAATTCAATTATCACCACTTGTTCCGAAAAAAAAAAACATTTTTCTCGATCGTAACTTGCTCGCACCTATCATTTTATTTCTGTCGTCTTGACTACTTTGATACCTTTTATTGTTTTCATCTTTAAACGTGGTCAACAAATGCGTGACTGTTTCTAAGCGCTGTTTACCACTATAAAGTAACCATTAGATTTGCTTCGTTTTCGCATTCAAATTGCATTTCGGTTTTCGCATGCAATTAGTTCATTTGAATACTTTTATCACAAAAGGGTTTATACAACAACGCAAATACATTTGCTAGATAAACCCTTTTGCGATAAAAGTATTTCAATTATTGTTTCACAATTTGCTTACCTCAACGCGTAGATTATTTTTTAATTTTATACTCTTTTTTCAAAGTGATTGCGAGCATCAAAGATGATCTAAAATTCTTATTTCGTGATTTTTCACATCAATCAACTTTATGAAGCAGTTTAAAATTTCAGTCACATAAAGCCGATCATTCCAAGTCAATTTTTCATCTGCGCAAAATAAATATTCTGAGTTCATACGTTTCTGAATTTTTTTTCAAGTTTATAAAGTTTGCTTTACTTTCAAATGACATTTTGCTTATAATTTTCAAATGCTACCAACTTGTTTGCTTAAAAGCATTGAGAACATTTCAATAACTTTGTCACAGCCATTTGTTTCATCTGGCAAATTAATTTAATTTTTCAAACTTTCATAACTCCTCGAAGCAAATTTGTAGAATTTCTTGCAATTGATTCTTTGCTGGCATCTAGATTTACATCATTTCAATATTATGAAAACTTATGTTCGTTAGTTCTCAACACCCTTTGGTTTATTTTATTTTCGTTGTATCAAATCTCAAAACCAAAATCGTTTTAAAAAAATTTTAACTTGCGGCAAAGTTTTGTTCATAATCAATTTGCAATTTTTTATTGAAAAGCGAAAATTAATTCTCTTCCTCAACTCGCAGTCGAAGTAATTTTTATTTTGTTGTTCTGAATTTTAAAACTCTTTAACGAGTGAAAAATTTTTTTAATCGCTGCTTAAATCGATCAAAATAGCTTGCGAAAAAAAACATTAAAATTAAAGGTTAAAACGCTTCAAGAGCGCAAGATGATTTCATAATCGTAAAAGCAACGATACCAGCCGGCAAATATGATATATGAGTCGAATTTTATTTCTAACGCTTATAAACGGCAAAAAATGTCGGCTTATTGAGTTATGTAAGCGTTTTGCAGTTTATTGTTCAACAAAAGTTGAAAAATTGGATCATTTTTCAGCGTTCAACATCCTTTTTTTTCTCATCAAAAATTTTCCATCCAATTCTATTGATCTATTTTTAGCGAATTTTTAATCTTGAAAAAGAAAAACATTTCAAGTTAATTTAATCACGGGGGAAAATTAATCCACTTGCTTACTTAGTAAGCAAAATTTGATTATCACAATACAATTGGCATTTGATATTTAAAATACAAAAAAGCAACAAAAAAATTTTATTTTTATAGCTTTGCAGCGAACCAATAAAAATTGTACTCAACGCCTTTTGTAACCATAATTTAGCGGAAAACTAAGCCAAATAAAACAAAGAGTAAGTTTCGCTTGATACGATGAAAAGATAAAACGCCCGTATTTATGTTTTGTGGCTCGAGGTTTTTTTGCACGCAATTTACTAATGCTGCGAAAAAAAAACTTTCATTTTGAGTTTGATTAAAAATAATGGCGAGTGAAAGTTTAATAAACTCTTGCGCTTTTAAATAATTAATCAGAGCAAAGAAAAAGCTTTTTTTTACATGTGGTACATCTTCAGCGAATGAAGATAAAGAAAAATTGGATAAACAAAGGAGCAATTTGCTTATGTTCCACCCTTTGAAACACTTTCGATTTATTCTGAATAAATTATCAGCTTGTCTACGATTGCGTTGCGACGAGATTAAGTTTGTTGAAAAGTCGAAGTAGTAATTATAAGTTAAATTTGTCGAAATTAGCAAATGTGTGATCTTAGTTCTGTGAATTGAGACAAATTCATTTAACTTTTTCTTGTTTCATATTATGCAATTTTATTCAGCATTTTCAAATAGCTTCGATGATTTATAGACGCTTAATTATGAATGAATATCAAAAATATCACATTTTCTACGTATGTGCATTGTTGGATCAATTTTTGCCGCACCTTTAAGATACTTAATCAAGTGTCGTAACTTTCATTGCATCTGACCTCAATTTACAGCTTTGAATTTGTGATTGAAATCGATATTTCATCGTTTTCGCATTTTAAATTTTGTTTGCATAAAACACTTTTTACACGTTATTTGCGAATTTGCCATTGAAATTGTATTAATAAGGCGTTCGAAGTAAGCGCTCTAAATCAAATCTCAGCTTGTGTCGCTTAAAATTCATTATGATTCATTAATTAAAGCAAACGCCAATTATTTTAAAAGCACGAGAATTTTACGATTCTTGAGAAATCATAATGATAAATATGATTAAAAAACGTTCCGATCATTTTATGCACGCAACAATCGTTTTGAATGAGACATATTCTCATATTGTGTTTGCGTGGCTTTTCTCTCTTTAAACTTTAATCTTTTCTCTGGAAATGCATTCAAATGTTTATTTTTCAATTTGATGCATTGTGAAGAAACCTATTCCAATTTAAATTGCGATTCGTTATTTTAATGGCACAATTTAATCTGTTTCTATTTACTCAAGTCTCAGTAGCGAAGCTTTCAACAAAAGCTCAAGTGAAGCTTTTTTTAACTAACAATTGTTTTAAATTGAGGTTTGAGAAATTGTTTTAAACGAGTAATTTATGAAAACCTTGGTACTCAATATAATAGAAATTAGTCAAAGTCACTAGACATATTTCGAAACGAGTTTCTTATTTTAATATTCGCAGTAATTAATAAGTAGAAGAAATGGCAGTCATTAGAAAATTCATTAGTCTTAATGAAATTAAACTTACTGATTCAAGCGATGAATACAAAAGATGTGCAAGAATGACGAAGTTTTTTTTGTTTATTTTTGCGAAACTGTACAAAATTTTGCTTCTCTAGCTTATTAACATGAAGAGAATAAACACAAACACGCTAGAAGTTTAACAGTTGATTAATGATAAAATTTTATAGATTCTACATCCCATTGGTGGCTATGTGCTGTTTCATTTTACCATCAATTATTCCCTACTGGTTTTGGAACGAAAGTTTATGGAACGCGTTTTTCGTTTGCGCCATATTTCGATTATGTTTCTCGTTAAACGTTGCTTTCTGTGTTAATTCAGTGTCGCATATTTGGGGCAATAAGCCGTACGACAAGAACATATTGTCTACAGAGAATAAAGGAGTCTCATTTTTCGCAATCGGAGAGGGTTACCACAATTATCATCACACGTTTCCGTGGGATTACTCGACAAGCGAGCTTGGTTGGAAAATCAATTTAACAACTTTATTTATTGACGTTTGCGCGTTTTTCGGATTGGCTTATGATAGAAAGACAGCCACAAAAGAGACAATCAAAATGAAAAAATTGAAGAATTGTATTTCAGAGACCACAAAGGCGACTACATAACAACAATAGCTGCTGGCGCTTAGCACACACACAAATGTATAACAAGTAAATGTTTTGAAGTTTTAAAAATTTTTGTTACGTTTAAAATTGAATTTATGTCATCACTTATTTCATAAATTTAATGTCACTAATTACAAAAATACAAAAATTGTTTCTCACCCTAATCTTGAACGCTCATTCGTGATTTTCGTTTTAATTCAGTTTTAAAGCTACTATTTAAGCGCAAAAACGTGCACATTATCTATAAATGTATTCAATCTCCGCAGCTTGGCAGCTATAAAATGGAAATGAATAAAATTTCAAAGTATTTCCGGGATTTGTTACATTCGCTATTGACTATAACAGTCTGAAATATGCAAACAATAAAGCTGGTATTCAATTAAAATTAATCGATTTTATATTTCCTATCTTTTCTTTTTCACTTTTTAAATCAAAACTTAATAATTTGAAGGTCTACCGCTATTACTTTGCATAGGTATAGCTAGTATTAAGCATAAGGTATTAGCTATTTTTATATTTCAAGGTGCAAATCACTCAATTTATCTCGCAATATAAAAATAATCGCACGACTGGAATTCCATTAAAGAATGTTCAAGGCTCAGTTTGTTTATTATAGAAATGTTTGAAATAGCAAATTACAGTCAAATTGCATTCATTCAATACTTTTGCGAGATGATTTAACTGTAAACAATGAACTCATTCTCAATGTTTTCTCATTAATGAACAGAAATTTAATACAATTTAATATTAATTTTATACAATTTTTCATTTTTCGCATTTTTAAAATATCGTCGATTTAATATTGACCATAAAAAATGACTGAGTTCAAATACGAAAAATATTAAATCAATCAAAATGATTGATTGAATGTATTTGAGATATTCTTTGAATTTGCGATTAATGCTGGACATATTGGCTTTAAGAAAACATTAAAAACGTGAATTGAGCGAATTTAAATTAATTTCAATGATATGAAAGCATTGAGAATGAGTTCATTGTTTATGGTTAAATCATTTCGCAAAAGTATTAAATGTTATTGCAAACAAACACATGTGCCCATCCCAGAGTTAAATGAATCTGCAAAAGTATTAAATGAATGCAATTTGACTGCATTAAGTGAAGGAAAAGGATGGTTGTGAACACCGCCTAAGTTAACCGTGTCAATGTAACAGCAAAAAATGCTTAATTGAGATCTTCATTTAGCTCTCTTCTCTGCTTAATAATTTACAATTTCCGCGACTTAAAATATGAACAATGTGCTTATCTTCTATATCAAAAACACCTTCTAAAGCTTTTGATTTAGCCTTAAGTCATGCCTGGCAATAAGACATAAACATTGTTCAAACAAATGCAACCAACAATGCTTGCTAATTATTCAGACTCAGCAGTTCAGAGATAGTTTTTGAGAAGGAAAAATGTTTGAAAAGTGTTGAGAATGCATAATAAACGAATTAAGTTTTCACTCGGCACATTCGAGAAATTGAATAAGACAAAAGTAATCGAAAAACTAATCGTAAAGTAATTGATAAACTTACTTATTCTCTACATGCCCCTCATTCTCCTCAATTGCCAATTCTACTCATTTGAAGCAAAAATCAACTGCGTAAAATGGATGGAAAATTACACAAATTGATCAAAACTTAAAAAATCATCTTCATGCGTTTTTGTGATGCTGATAGTTTACAAAGTTTTGAACAAATTAAAATTTGAAAGTAATTAATTTAATTAGGTTTACATTTTTATTAAATTCGTTCAATTTTTTAAAATTGAAACAAAGTGGGCGTTAAATGGTGTTCATTTATTAAAAAAGAAGATAACTAACAAGATCTTCCTTCATTTGACATATTTCAAGCTTTTTTATGAAATGAAATTAATAATTTTGAGCTTCGAATAAAAAGCAATGAAATTACAATTACAGTCAGTTCGATTCATTAATGTAATAATTTTATAATTTCAGTCATCGTGTGATGTATGATGTGGAAACTGTACAGTTTGTTAAAGATGAAATAAGAGATGAACAGCAAAAAAGTTTTTTATTTACGACGATTGTTGATTTATATGGAGTTTCTATGAAAATAATGATCAAACATTTAATTTGTTCTCAAAAATTGTTTCGACATAATGCTCGTCAATAAATTTTTTATTTAACTCAATGAAATTTATATAATTAAATGATAAATATAAAGTACATTAATATGTATTTTACAAGAAAAATATAAAACTTCAAAGAGACAAGCTCAAAAAATATTTTTTGATCAAAAAGTTTTCGAACAATTAATTGCACAGTCAATGACAGAAAGTTTTGCTTTTATTTTCATTAAATTTATTTGTTTTTTCATGGATAGAATAGCAAAACGTTCTGTCATTTACTGTAGATTATAGGACGGCGATTTTATTCCGCCTTAATCTCAAATTGTCAGTAAAGCGAATCGGTTATCAATAAGCTTCGAAGAGAAATAATTCACATTTTTTGCTCAACGCTTCAAGTTGTTACACAGATTTCAAGTTTGTCTCAACAAATCCACAAATCCTAGCAATCACTCTACAATACTTGACAGTGAAAATCTCTTACTCTCCGCTACTCATATTATTATCCAAACCTCCTATTCTCCTCCATTTTTGTAATACGCAATCAAAAAGTGTAAACAATTGGGTAGCTAATTAACAATTCAATTTTATCATTGATGATAAAGCCATTCGTTGCGAATTCTGAAACTTACAGTTTTTAAGATCAAATGTAATTGTTAAGTACACTTTGTGAACCAACGTTTCGACAACTTTCAGTTTGGTCTCATTAGCTCATTTTCGAACTTGAAATAACTTGATTCTCAATGCCTCTTTAGCCGTTAAAGTGATAATTTAGAATATGGCTTAAGTCTTTATGCTTATTATAAGGACCGAAAAACATTAACAAATCGCTTACTTTCGGTTTTGACAATAAGCAAAAGGGGCTTAAGCGATATCTGTTCTAGATTAACACTTTAACGGCAAAAGTGAGAAGCATCGAGAATCAAGTCATTTCAAGTTCGAAAGTGAGCTGATGAAACTAAACTGGAAGTTGCCGAAACGTTGGTTCACAAAATGTGCTTAACAATTACATTTGATCTTAAAAAACTGTAAGTTCCTGAATTCAATTTTAACTTGCAGACTCCGATTAACATATATTGCTTCATATCGCCATCTATCACACACTCAAAGAAAGTTATGTAAACTAGAGAAATCGAGCGCGAATCACTTGTTTTGCACTAACACATTAGCCAATTTAATTTCGTTATCATAGTACAATCATTGCCTTCCTAAGACCCGCAATAACATCGTACATAAGTAGCTGTAAAACGCAAATAAAACTGATATCATAATGCGATGATCGAATGCCGCGACTTGATCACAAAAAAGTTTATTGTCGTTAAGCAAAAATTAGATTTATTCTAAAGAAAAAAAGTTCTAATGAGTATTCGAAATTACGCTGGCAGTCAACAACAGAATCCATACAATACTCTTTACTTGCTTTTTATTCTCGATTCTTGCATTAAGAGCGAGACATCAAATAAATTTTTCACATTTATTAAATAATATGCAAGTTTTAATATAGAAAACATAGTATCTTTGTAGCATTTTTTAAACATTTGATACATGCACTCATATAGAATTTGCCTATTTATCTATTCATTTATTTAATGTGGTTAATTAAGATGAATTAACAGGAAAAACAATTTTCGCTGACTTAGGCTTCAATTACTGTATTTTAAGATGTTTTGTTATTTTTTGAAAATAATTTTTTTAAATATTTTATGTTGTACAAAATCCAATTTATAATTTTTCATAAGATATGTTCATTGTACTGAAGAACAACCACAATCTAATTTCAAAAATGGAGCAATCCAAAGATGAGTGTAATATTTCAAATTACTTTTTCATTTGCGTAAATAGCGAACTTAAATAAAAATAATTTTTATATTTCGTTGCCGAAATTTTTGTAAATCAATTTGATTCAATGAATAAACTTTTGAAACAAATTTTCAATAAAATCTCGTTTGGAAAGAACGATTGATTTTAAAAATGTTCTTAAACAGTGTAACTAAAAAAGTTTCATCCATATTTATCATGTACACACATGTATCTTACAGATATAATTAATATTGAAAAGAATCGACTGATGCACAGATTGCGATCTGAAATGTTATCTGTTGTTGTGTGCAAAAAAAAGATTAACAAAACTTTCAAATTTAAATTTGCTTCATGATGAGCAGGGTGCTGTTCGAAACGTCGCAGTTTTCTGGTATGAGTTGTCTTAAAATTCTTAAATTTTGTCGATAAAAACTACAAAGACAACAAAATTCAAACTGAAAACTTAAAACGTTGCACTTGTATTACACAAATTTTTATATTCTACAGCAATCTTAGATGGTTTATATTCAATTCAAATAAAAGCGTCTACTTGATGTAATTCAAATTTTTCTTATGAGAACATGCTTCTTCGAGCCATGAAAATTTCATTAAAATTTTTATCTTTAAGATTGATTTCGTGTAGCAAAAAATTTTTTTAATATCTATTCGCTTTTCTACTTCTTTCTCTCTTAGATTAATCAATTTCTATTTTTACGCTTTATTGAATTTCATCTGCTCCCTTTTCTGTTTGGATTACTGCCATAATTTATATAAGATTTTTGTTAAGCAAATTCAAATAAATGAAAATGTGGAGCGAAAAGTAAAAGTGAACTAAATCGAGAGAAGATTATGATGTAACCGATGCCGAGAGTTCGTTAGCACCACTTTTTAAAATTCTCCGCTTCATTCTTTGAAACAAAAAACATTTTCGAAAGAAGAGCGTGGATTCGTTTCAAAAACCTCGTCGTTATTTTTTTATCCTCTGAAAGCTAATTTTGGACGCCCGATGTGTAGTCATTTGCAAATATTGCGATTCAAAACTTACGACGTTTGTTCAAAGATCATTCGTCTTTGTTATATAATTTCTTCTACGCGTTTTCGGTCTTTAACTTCGCTCTCAAAATGATCGTTGACTTTACGATTCTATTTTTCGCTTTAATTATGAAGCCTGAGCCGATCGTTGGTAGGGGTCTCGTGGTTCTAGTGCCTAAAACAGGTATGCATACAGAGTTCTTTAATCTTTAGAATACATTTGCGAATGTTTTTAACAATTAAAGTAGGCAATCGTTTGCATACGGAACCAAATCCAAGATCAGCGGACGAATTCAACATTCAATTGGCGTATTGTGTGTTAGGTGTTACAATAATGATTTTTCTCTTGATATGCTTTTGCCGCTTTTTCAACGAGATAATTGACTTCTTTACGAGCTGCGTTGCGACGCCAAGACCACGTAAAGAATCAGAAGCGCAAATACTGAGTTTAGAAGCTTATCACGAAACCAATCCTTTGTCAAACAATTCTTAAATCACTCGCTAAATCGATGCTTCCTTCCGTGACCATTTATTTATCGATTTTTTCAGTTTTTTAGTTCCCATTTTTACTTTGTTTCGATTCTTAAATGTTTGCTTAATTTGCAAAAAAAAAGTTCTCAAATCATTTTCAATTGTTCACAACATTCACATTATTTTATCGTTTGTAAATGAGATACAAAAGTTGTACTAGCGTCGTGCGCGAGTTTGCGTTTCATTTTGAAAAAGTGAAAATTGAATAAACGCAATTGACGTACATTTTCACACACTAATTCAAATAAAAGCGTCTAAGCAAACTATTTATTCGCTATGCTTTTGAATTTTTAGTTAACTCGATTTTAAATCATTTTTTACACGCTTTTTGAATAAAAGTGAAATTTGAAAAAAATAGAAAATAAATTTAAAGGTGAATCGTTCTTTATTTCGCTGAAAGCGTAAAAAATGAGCTTCGAAGATTACTCGTCGCAGAGCATCGTCTCGCTTTCGATGCTTTTTAACTCGCTTCAATAATCAGTAATCTGCAATTTTCGCATTTCACGCTTCACGATTAGCTGTTGTCCAACATAATGTTTATTTTTAAACAATTTTTTTCTAGAGCGAATTAACTTTTTATTCGCTGCTCGTGTATCATGTCACCAAGTACTTTGCTCCCCATTTAAAGTTCCCATTCAAATCGGTCTTCACATATGACAAAATAGGTCCAGACGAAGATCGAGGGCCTCGTTTTATTCGTGCAATTTGTGCGCTTTCGTCAACTTTTGTATCGCTATAATACAATAATTGTAATGTGTTATCCTCAATTTAAACAAAATTCAATGTTCACAATTACACAATTTAAAAACGTTTAATTCGATTGAAGAAATCTCCAGTTATTTAAAGAAAGCCGATAGCCCCTTTTTGCATAAAAGTATTCAATTATTTGGTTCAGTTTTTCATGAATGTTAACTAATGTTTTTTTTTTGTACTATGAGTTTTTTTGAAAGAATTTTATAAAATTTAATAAATAGAAAAGTAAGAAACGATTTAAAAAATAAATTATGTAAAAGAAAAACAAATTTTTTGAATGCAAAATGACCCAACAAACGAGACCCCTAGTTCATAATCGTCGTCTTACTTTTTGATGACTTTTTTGATGATTTTTTTGGTGATTTTTGTTGAATTTTTTGCGGGAGGTGCTGCAACTTTCGCAACATTTGAGGATGCCAGTGGACTTAAAAGGTATCCTAAAGTACCGCCGAGAGGCTGACCCGACATTGCAGGACTAAGTCCGGAGTAAAAACCTTGATGCTGCTGCGGTGCATATCCTTGATGATGCTGTGGTGCATATCCTGGATGATGCTGTGGTGCATAGCCTTGTGGCGCGTATTCTTCGCCTCTGTATTCGGCATCTTGTCCAAGATCTTCGTAATTCTTGTCATCATAGTTTTTGTCTTCGTAAGCATTTTCACCGCCATCGTATGATGCACCATCATAAGCACCTTTACCTCCTCCATAATCAGAGGTTCCGCTGTCGTCGTATTCTTGTGCAAAAACAAGCGCGAAAAAAGCGAAAAGAGAAATCTAAACGAAGCAGAAATTGAATTTGAAATCAACTTTCGATGATACATACAAATTTGACGGACAACATTTTTAAGTAAAATTTAAATGAAATACTTTACACGTCTATTGCACTGCTTCCAAGTGTTTGATTCTGAGGGTTAAGCTCGAGCAAACAACTTTATATAGCGAGTGAAATTTTAAACAATTAAGGGTGAGCATTGTTTGTCTGAAGTAATTGTGTTATCGACGAATCGTCGAGTAGTGCTGTTCTACTTTAATGAATTTCTCAAAAAAAAAAGCAAAAACATCGTTTGCTTCGATTACCTAAGCAAAAGGTGTGCACTTTCACAAAGCTTATTGTCCCTTTAATGGAGGCAATAATACACGCAACAATTGGGACGAATACAAGAAAAGTAATCGTTTTAATTTCAGGTCTATTTCCAACAAGGAGAAACTATTCGCGAAAGAGATAGAAAAAAATTTTTGCAAACATGTAATATTCACTTCTTCACGATTGCTTAGCTCATTTGAGATCACTTCCGTTTTTCCTTCTCATTCACCTCTTAAATCTCAAAACTAACCAAACTCAAAGCGATTTGTGAGTGAAATGAAGCGAGATGTCTGACAAATTCTGGTTCCTACAACTGACTGATATTTGATCGCTTTTTAAAAGTGTTTTAAGTGGTGTGTTTTCAGTGAAGCGTTATGCAAACAAACATTTATTTTATTCAATTTTTCATTCACTTTCATGTTGATTTAAAATTTTTCAGCAGTTAATTTCTTTTTTCTTCTCATGTTAATCGCTTTTATTTGTTAACCATACTTTTATATGAAATTATACAAATACATCATCAATTTGGTTAAAATGCTGATTTGAAATTCAGCATTGATTTTAAAATGTAATAAAGTGCGTGTAATTAATGGAGATAATCGCTGTTAGAAGGGCTGCCAAGAAATTTCTGAGGCAACACATAGTGCTGCAGACAATGCGTGTTGTAATTAGCAAGAAAGTGGTTACGCGTTTTTCACTAACAGCACATGTTTTTAAAATGTTTTGTCTCATAGACGCCTGCTTTTCCTATCTATTCTAGCGACGGCTTTTATTTTCTCTGTTATGAAAGCAGACTATAACTACTTTCTCGCTAGCGCATTTTTGTGCCTAGAAAATTAATCGTATTACCGATAGATTAAATTTTATAGTAATTTTCTAATTATATTGGTAGAACATAAATTTTTCAGGTAAATTATACTTTAAGCGTAATGTATTTTTACAAATTCAAAAACACTATTTTCATTTAATAAATATAAAAGTTAGCATAACGATCGACTCTGACGAACCTCGTAAAATATTCTCTATGTAAAGGTACGGATTCAATAGACTTAATGTTATATTTTGAAAATCATTCGCTCGTAGCGCGCGAACTAGGTGCTTTTTTAGAATCAAAATAAACGTTTTTATTTATTTTTAATATAGATTATCATATGAATATGAAAATTGATTAGAATTTAACTTTGTTTTTGTGATGATCAGACTAAAGAGTCTACAGCTTACTCAGCCAATCAACAAAATAACTTGTTTTTAAGTTTAATATTCTCAGCACATTTATTACATTTTATAACAACTTGTGCAAACGTCGGGACAGCATTAAAGAAGAAGGAGGCAATGTAATACTGGAAACAGTTTGAGCCTGTCTCCTGCTTTACTTACTTTCCCACCATAATTTTGAGATTTATTGCACATTAAATTTCTACCTCTTACAATTTTAAATCATTTTTATATTTTATACCATTTAGCACCAAATGTCGAGTTCCTTTATATTTTTCTAACGTGTATAACCATAAATTTTTATAATGTCCACATATGTCTACTGTAAGACTTTCGTGGGAACGAGCCTCCTTGAATTTAAAATAAAACACACGATAACTGTTCTCAGGGCTTTTTCTCACAGTGTCCACAACGAATACATTTATCGAATAAACTTTGTGTCTTTCCATTTAGTTTGTGAAACTTTTCTTGTTCTTAATAACTTTGAACAACTTTTTAACTTTACAATTTTTTATATTTTGTTTCAAATGATTTTTATAAAATCTTTTAGTTTGATTTTATTGTTTAATAAATTGTTAAAAATCTTTAAAAATGTTTTTCGTTACTATTCAGGCTTTTAGTTTGTAACTATTTTATTAATACAGGACGATTACTTCAAATTGCATAAAACTTTTATCGTTAAGCACTTGACTGAACTCGGAATGGGTAAAATTGAATTCGAATCAAAAATTCAACAATGTTGCGACCGTTTAATTGATCACATCGCTAAATTAAATGGCAAACCTTATGAAATTCACGATTTTCTGCAAAATTTTACAACAAATGTTGTGACTAACACTTTATAGTAAGTGTTACGACGCTGAGTACATTGCGCTATTGAGATTACCTGCGAATGTTTTTCAATGGCAACGAAAATATAAACTCGATTCTTGTGGGAAATTTATTTCACTTGCTTTTACAAACCAATCGTCGAGTAATGAAACAATTGTCTAGAGTTAAACATGAATATTGCAATTTGATAAAGAAAATTGTCGAAAGACGAATGCAAGAAAATGATTCGCAACAAACGTACAGCGACTTGCTTCAGTTTTATGTTCGAGAGATGAATAGTAGTAATGCTCAATGGTTCGATTGTATTTAATTATAATTACAAATTTGTAATAAGTTATTTTAAACTTTTATGATTATAAAAGGATTATAGTTTTGTCAAATTATTTGAAACTTTTCTGTCAATAACTACTACTTTCAAATGCAAATTTTTGTTTTAATTTAAATAATTCTTGCTGTGAAACATTTCTTTCTTAGTTGTTCTTCTTTATAAGAATCAAGTGTAAGTTTAAACTTTAAATTTATTTCACTAAACTTTTCTCATTAGAGATAATTAAGCAATTTAACAGCTATTTAATTAAATCATTCGAGTAATATTACAAATGCTTAGAATAATTTAGGCCAATTGCTACCTGAGAGTTGTTATTTGGCTAGTAGAGCAATTGTGCTTTAGAGATGATGAGATCTGAAGATCTGAAATTAGTTCCTCTTGAATTAAGAATTTTGAAATACAGAACAATTTGATTTTAACATTTTTCAGGCAGCATAATAAAATTTTCGCTCAAAATACGAAATTCAAAACGGTTGTTCGTGCGGATCGTTTTAGATGGTAAGTCTTTAAGCGAGTTCACAAACTCACAGTTGAGGCTAATACAACTTCTTTCATGCTGAATATTAGGGGTAATTGAAATAAGTGCTTCAATTATTTAGACTATTTACGTGATAATTGTCTTTGAAAAGCTTATTTATTTTTTTTCAAATGTGGTTATTACACTATAATTATTTAGTTAACTTTTCATCTGTGAAATCAAAAAGTTCGACCTCTAATTGCTGAAACGCCATCAACTATGAAATGCATGATCGATTGAATATCTGTTCTCACTTTCAGTCTCACTCTCAATCACTGTTATTCTTTTGAATTACATTTGAGCGCACAGTAATTTACCCATTTTTGGATGCAATGCAATGTCCTCAGAGTAATGATTTATATTAATTCTATTTTAACACAGTGATTTTCGTTTAGCATTTAATATTCACTGAGATCCTGATTTAACAAAAATTTATTCCAAAAAAACTTTAATGCAAATAACAGAACGTTTTACGTGATAAGCGTATTTTTCAATGATCATTAAAAAATTTTCCTCGAAAGTCCAGTGAATTTATTGAGATTTCATTTGATTAATTTATTTTTACAACAACATCTAAAACTTAACACAAACAATTTTTTATCTTGTGTGTCGAGTGGAAAATTCTTGTGAAAAAATAAAGACCGAATTTTGTGAAAATTTTGTGAATTTTTCTAAAAATTTGTGCTATTTTTGCTTGTTGAAAATAAATGTTGAAATTGGCCTTAATTTAGCATCTTTCTTATCAATTGATAAGAGAACATTATTATTTCCGAAAGTGTATATTTCATTGATTGAGTGAAATACTTTTTGCGAAAAAGAGAAGCTAGCTATTAATCTATTTTTGAATTGCGAAAATGTAAACAATTAACTAGTTGTTTTACAAAAACTTAAAAATTTTTGCTTAATTGTTTAATTCGCTGACTTTTGATGCGTTTTGTTCATTTTTAACTTTTTTGGCTTAAAATTTGTGATTTTTGCGAATATTTCTGAAATTTTGTGATTTTTATTTTATTTTATTATTATTATTATTAATGGTGATGCATAAGTTGCATCCCAATGAGCAATTACATATAAAGGGGTTTTCATTAACAATTGAAATAATTTATAGTTTTATTTTTCGAAAAAAATTATATTTTTGTTGATGTTATGCATTGTACAATCTATTTTTGCTTGATTTAAAAGTTTTGTGATCACAAAAATTTTACTACCCTACTAATGACTTTTGTGAAAGCTAACACATATTAATGTGAATACATATGTTATGTTTGTGTCTATCGTTTGTATATTGAAAGTATTGTATAAGCTTGAAAAATTTTACTTTTTAACCCTTTTTATTTTCGTTTTGAAACTTATGCGATCTCATTTTATTTTTACTATTGCCTGATTGAATTCGAATTAAGAATGAGAATACAAGAAAATTGAAATTAAAAAATAAAAATAAAAATAAAAATAAAGTCAAATAAAACTTAGCAGATAAATGTTTAATTTTTCGCAGAAAATGCAAATGTTTAAAGTTTATCATGAAAAATAAAATAAAGGCAACATCATATTGAACCATATTTGCATAGAATGTCCAATTACACAACATAGAGAAAGCGTCATAGCCTGTCACTTGTAGATCAATCGCAAACGCATCTTTGTTCGCATGAACCATAATTGACAGTACACAAGTGAACTAGTTATTACACTTGTTATTTTTATTGTTTGAGACTAAACTCATTAATATAAAAGCGAGAAATAAAAAATTTAAAGCAGTAGATTTGCTTATTAAGTTAAAATAAGCTGTTTTGAGAATGGTTTTGCTTAAAATTTCTTTTTTAATATTTTTATTCGCAGTATTTGCTTGCTTCCCTGTTCAAAGTGAATTCTTTAACTGTGAGGCTTTCTGCCCTAATGGTAATTCAAAATTTTCACTGCTTTTCATATTTAATTCAATGAAAAGATCCAATTTTGTTTTTTTTTGTCCAAAAGGGACTCGAATTGCAAAAGACCAAGAACCTTCGACGAATGGCTGTGGAAATGATTTAGTTGCTGTATGTATCACTCAATTTTGCTTTTGCAAGGAACTTTTGCTCTCTACATTTGAAACAAAAACTGTTGAAATGAGCATTTTAAAGTTTGCAGTACAAAAAAAAACTTTTCTGATGATGATACTTGCATTTCTTATTGACAATTTTTGTTTACAAAATTGTATTTAAAAGTTTTTAGTAGACAAAATGGTTCCCGCGCATGTAAGTAGATGCTGCGATGAGCATGATTTTTGCTACGAAGACTGTTACAAAACTAAAGAACAATGCGACGACGAATTCGATGAATGTCTTCACATGAAGCAGAGGTTTTTAGGGCTGTTGGATTTACTTGAAGAGAAAATTGAAGAGGCACAAGAGAAGATACCACCTTTGCTATTTCCTGCAATGGTAAGGCAGTTCGGATGCTCTGCGTATCATCAAGGGCAGGAAAAAGCTTGTGAATGTGTGAGAAATCCAAGCGATCAAAATTGATCTACCTCATACAATCATCGTTTTAGCTGCTCTAAAGATGAATAAATATTTTACAAAAAATTTATTGTGAAATCTAATTTAAATATTGTGAAAGGTAAAATGAACGATTAATTTCAATTATAAATTGAATAATATTTATATTAATAAAAGTCCCAGTTAAAATAAATGCCTTAAATGCACTTTACTTTGTATATTGCACATGGTATAGGTATGTCACAAAAAATTATCTTTTTTTTAAGTATTTTTCTTATATTTTTTTTAAAATTTAAGTTTCAATTTATTTTGAAAATGCGCTCGAATTTATGTTCAATATTAAATGAAATTTATTTCTTCGAACACAGAAATATGCAATTTTTACGAAATAGAGCTTTTTAAAATCGAAAATTTTTTCATGATTAAAAAATCTTATTTTCTTTTACAAAAATTTTATTTTTATGTAATATTAAAGTTATGATTTTCACTTTTATTCATAATTTTATTACTTAACATAACATAACACCTATATCCATTTTAAGACATACCAATGAATTATGTAAAGAGATTGATGTAGTGAACAAAATTTTATTAACTGATTGATAAAGTTGATTGAAATGATGTTAAATAAAATCTCATAGATTAATTTAGACTAATTTTGATGATGTAGTTCACATGTAAAAAATAAGAAAATTGGTTGCAGCCATTCACTTCAATTTCGTTGCAACCATTTAGCTTCTTCAATCTTCTTTGGTTTGAAAACTATATTCGAAGCCTCCTA